>MU278069.1:0-26976 GCA_022385765.1 Trametes cingulata
ATGTGCCACACGTACTTCACGACACCGAGAAGCCATGTGTGCAGAAGTTCAACCGGCGTGTCACGATGAGGATCCAGGTCTCCTACGAATGAGCTATATAATCTGAAGAGAAACGACCATGAGGACTCACTCGGGACATTCAGAAGCGGGTTCATTGGTTGAGATGTCTGAGTTTCTAGCCATGCGAGGCCGTCGCGCACCAGATCGGCCTCTGGGATCCCAGGGTGCATAACCTTCAGTTCACGAGATCGTGTGAGCAGTTTGTCGATCCAGTGGCGGGCAATCTTGTCTTTGATACCGGTCCGAGTCTGTGAACTCGAGATAGGCTTTTCGACACCTAAGCAAGCGAGCCTGAGTTGTTCCTGCAGCTCGCTCCGCGTGTCTGCAACAGTCCGACGCACAGTGCCGCACTGTGTTCCGAAGAGCACCGCCCAAGTAGAACAGTGAATAGCAGCATGAGATAGTATGTCAGAAACTCATTGAATAAACGCTCACTGGGCGCGGCACTAACCGTATACAGCTCATGATAACCCTCATCCGACTCCCTGAGCTCAGGTGGGCCGCCCTTCCTGCATCGCCGACACTTGCAGTTCGCGTTTACACCAGCGTGCGAGGACTCCTCCGATTGCTGCGGATTATCAGCGGGAAGGCATGATACCTGGAGCCGTACACGGCAGAATCGGTGCGTCGATGCATTGTAGCAGCGCATTGGGTTTACCTGAGACGCTCTGAAAGTTGAATTCGTCAGAAGCTCAGGCAAACTGTGTTCCAGAACCAGAAATATACTAGACAAGGACATACTTGACGGCATCGAGGACGGGCACAAACTGTTCGCAGCCACTGGCCGTCGGAGAAGTCGAAACGAAAGAGCTCCTTTCCCCTAGACCACCACCAGCTGTGTCTTTCCCACGGTTCTCCCGCATGAAATAAACGTTCTCTCGCCATTTCAGTGGGTGATCAGTACGAAGCAGGTATGTTGAACACTCCGTATACCGCCTGTGTGCGCAACACCTGGCCTAGGCCAACGTCTTAGGACGAGCAGTTAGCTGCAAGCTCTTAGTCTAACTTCAATTAGGCCTGAGCGGCTGCGCATATCAACATGTGCGCTTATCCTGCCGCAGGTATACAATGAGAATGCAGAGGCATGCTGCTAAATGGACCGGCCCTCCCCATGAATGTCCATGCGTGGCTGACCTGCGACTCAGCAACATGCCCACTCCCAGGAGAGATTGGGGCCGCTTATAATTGTGACTGCGGCGCGTAAACACGAACCCCTCTCACTCTCCTCCTCACCTTCATGGTCTAGAACTTTCGTTATGCAACCATTGTCGTAAATCCCATACTGGTTTTGGATGACAGCTGAGCATCCCGCCAGACGCTCCAGCTCTATACAAAAACTGGCCAGGAAGCAACAAATCTGTCCAAACACGCATCGCTCCCTTCACAACCCCCCTAGCCTCCAACATGTCTCTCCTCCTCACGCCCACTGCACAGGAGACCAGCATCTGTGTGGGTGTCCTCCAAATAAGCTCTGAACTGCCCCCTTCCCCCCCATGCTCACCTGAGGCCTTCTTAATTGTCTCCTACCCCCCGCCGCAACCCCTCCGCGTTGGTCTACACGTGCAGCTGTATGCCTTAGGCGCCTGGGAGAACAACGCCCTCTATCCTCAAGGCCAGAAAGGAGTGGAATGGTACCCGCTTGGCATAGTGGGGAGAATCGCGGGAGAGAGAGGGAGAAGAGAGGGTGGTGTGGAGTTCGTGGTTAAGAATGAAGATTGAGGCGCCGAGATTGTCCGCGCCTATCTCGTAGCCCGGGGAGACTCGCACGAGGGGCATTGGCCCGTGCTTCCCTCCTGAACAGGCCAGGAATTTGAACTGAACTGGACTCCTGTCGACAACCTGGTTACCAGCCTGGTTCGGGTCCGGAATCTGGATAAGTAAACCTACTTATCGATAAGGAAGGCGATGAATGCGGCGCTTTGTGTTCTATTGTCCGGATTCCTAGACTGGCTCCGGACCAGAACCAGGAGAACAATTCACCCCATTTTCCCTGCCTATTCCAGGCCAGAGCATGGGCCATTGCCCCTCGTGTCGGTACACTCGGACCACACCGGGATCGCGAGCGAGCTGGGACGGAAACTCCAGATCCTTGCTCCCGAACCCCCTATGATTAGCGCCGCCGGCTACACGGTGCCCCCCAGCGGGCCGGAGGGCTGGAACGTGGCAGGCATGAGCGCCAACTGGACGCCGAACTGCGGAGCCCCCTCGGGACAAACAGGTGCGAAGTGGACGACGGGGGCCTGGAACCCCACGAGCGGGGATGACCAATGGCACGCGCTCTGGCCGAAGCCACCGCTTCGCTGGGCGGAACCGAAGCGCGGGAGTCCTCAAATCGCGAGAGGCGAAGAGTGGTACAGATCGAGCGACGCCCCCCCGACGACGATACACTTCGCGAGCATATCAACGCCCGTGAATTTCTCCCCCCCACAACCTGACCCTCGACGAGCTACCCCCCATGCCCCGCGTATTAGCTACGCAACGCTCCCTGCGAACGCCCCGATGACTCGTCGGTGGACGAGTGCGCTCCCGCCGGCGCTGCGCGACGCCGCTGATGGAAGGGTCGGACACAATGCCGTTTTAGATGGACGTGAAAGGAGCGAAGGTTACGAGACTTTCTCGCCGTTCTAGGACGGTAGCACAGCCCGCAATACATCGGCAACATGTGCGCCACGCGTCTACCGCTGTTCCGGAGTAGTAACATAATTTTCTTGCCTTTTAGAGATACAGGGCGGCCATCATGGACCTGTGGTGCTGGTCCACAATAGGCAAGACCACTTCCTGAATACTTGTTTTCTCCCTCTCGCGCTGAACGACGGCGACTTGCTAGCGAATGAGAGCAGAGCAGCACAAACGAATCAAAACGAGCTCAAAGGTATATAACCACTAGAAACCAGCCTAACAGCCAGATCAACGCCTGCTGCTGCTCTACACTCCCCCCATCCCCTGAAACAACTGAGATGTCGACTCCACCGCACGCCTCCCGCCCCCTCACGCCGCGCGCTGCACTTCAAGGCAATCGCTTTGCGGCGATAGCCCAACCTGACGTCGACGAGCCCTCCACTCGTGAACGAACGCCCCTCAGTCCGCCGCCGCCGTACTCGGTGGTCGTAGCCGCGCCAGCAGCAGCGGTAGGCAATGGCGACAACGCCTTCCCACCGCTTGTGCCTGGTGCACCGGTAGTGGTAAGTCGCCGCACTACTTGTACGAACTGCCTAGCTAAGTCTAAGCAGGCAACGATGAGCGCAGGCGGACGCGGCGCGACCCCGCCAGGCCGGCGCCTCTACTCACAGGCACTCGCCCAACGCACGATGCGACGCCACAGCGAGGAGATGGCGCGAGTCCGCGCCGCACGCATTGCGGTCATACAGGCCGTCTTGCACGAGGCAGCGATGGCAGACCCACCGGACGCGTCGGTCCCGATGGATCTAGACGGCGCGCCGCAAGTGGTCGCCGAGGACACTAGAGCCGGCAACGCAGAGGCTGGCCAGCAAGCCGGAGGAGAGGTCCTGGTCCCATCGACCCCGACCCCGCCCATTCCCGGCGCCCAATCCCGCGCCTCTCCCTCCTCGTCTGATGTCTACTGGCGGGACGACTCTTTTGTCATGCCCGATGAAGACGCTGACGCCGCGGCCGCACCCCCTGTGCAAGTCGAGTCGTCAACTCGAACGACGACAAATCGCGCAAACGCCGACGGGGGCAACGCTGCGGACATCCCCCCTCCCCTTGTCACACCCCACACGCCTGCGCTGACGCTGGCGGCAGCCCCGCCACCGGACCCCCCTGTCGTTGAGCGACCGCGCAAAGGCAAAAAACGAGCTAGGCTAGAGTCGTCGTCTCCCTCTCCAGTCTCGAAGTCTCAGAGCTGAGAACGGGGGATCCGGATGATGAGCTCGTCCCAAGACTCGAATGCAGCTCCGGCGCCTGCGCATGTGACGAGCGAAGTGGCGCCCCCCTCTGGACCATCCCCTGCGCAACGACGAGTTCGACGACGATGGCGGGAGGAGGTGTAAGTCTCGTGGACGACAGCGGGCTGACTGACGAACGCGGGCGAGACGTCGCCACGACGAGAACGGCCTCTGCTGTGCAAGCAGATGTATTTACGCACTGGGCTCCTCCGGCAGAGCACGAGCAGGGTATGTAACATACAACCTGTGCGCGGTGTATGTGTCTAATAAGTGATGTAGGGTGGCCAGAGGACGCGATGAACGTCGATGTACCGACTGGTGCGCCGCCACCCGATCTAGAGGACCTCTACGGCGCTGAGGTGCCCGCTGACACCTACCGACCGGCGGCGAGACACGAGTACGTCCACGGTGCAAACGCTCTAAGCATTGCCACTGCAGAGGCCGTCTCGGCGGGTTACTATAACCAGCAGCCGGAGTTCGTGCAAGGAAGCTCATCCCGCCCGATGATGGAACGAACGTGGACTTCGGAGTACAGCGGTGTCCTACGACCGGTAGCGAGCTGGACAAGCAACCTCGACCTGCCGGACACGCCGACACCGCGAGGATCCAATGAGCAAAGGCCCCCTCCTTCCCTCCGCCCCCCCCTCCGCGATGCAGCAACCGTTTCTGGAGGCGTCGGCAACGACAGAGCCGCCAGCCTTGCCAACCCCGACGAGCACGCGTGGCGGAGCTGGTATGGTCTACTCGGCGGAAGCCCTGGTTAGCGAGCTACAGCCGCTACACCCGCGCACAACCCACACCCCTGACCTGGCTGCTGGACTGGGCGCCATGTTGGTAGCACCGCGAAACCTCTTCACGCCTGTCCCGGATGGAGGCTTCGCCAGGCCGAATTTCTCGGACCCGGAAGCACTGTACGAAGGGCTGTCCCGGCAAAGGATCGCCGACATACTGAACGAGCCGCCGAACACGCTCGTACTGGTGCAGATCTTCAACGTTGGTATGCCACCCTCTGCCATGGTCAACCTCCTGATGGAGACTCTGGCGGACGCGATACGGATCATAACAGGACATACCGACCCCCTGGTCATACCCCTGGAGCCGGACTGGACTATCCCCCCCCAGCGCCGTCGCACCCCAAGAAAGTGGGTGGTCCTACGCCTCGACGTGTCAAGCGTCGAGAGACTCGTCCAGCGAGTAGTATGGTCCTCACCCGCGATCACGTTCTTTGCGTATGCGCGCGAGCCAGTCATCCTGAGATACCTCTTCACGATAGCGGGTTTTACGAGGGACCGTGACCACGACATCTTCCGCGCAGTCTGGCGAGTCTTCAGCGGTTTCGAAGTCCGAGAACTCATCCTCGAACTTATCCAGGCCAACCCAGAGTACGCGGCAACACGAGCGGAAGACGCCATGAACGCGATTCTCCGCTCACTCACAGTCCGTGTCGGACGTCTGAACAGTGGAAACCTGGTGGCGGCGATCTACTGCAGCTCGCCCACCCGGTCCTTGCAACGCTGGCGCATCTGGCGCGACACCTGGCTGCACATCAATACCCCACGACTCTGAATCTCACTGGGTTCCATAGACGCTTCGCACCCTGCGAAGGATGCCACGCGCACGACCATGACACGCATCTTTGCCCGTACCCACTGGATGTCCCTGGCTGGAACGCGCCGCGAGCGGGTGGGGCATACTCGCATGCAGCCGAAGGCGCCGCAGGAGCGGCGCCCGCCAGAGCGTCGCAGCTTGCCATCCAGCACGGAGGACATGGACGAGGCCGCGCTACGGCGAACGGCGCGCAACGGGGGGACCGCGGAGCATATAGCCGGGCAGCTGGATCGAGGGGGCGTGGCCGTAGAGGAGGCCGAGGGGGTTTCGGCGACTCCTTTGAGACTACGAACGCCCCTTTCTCGTAGACCGTGCGCGAGTCCCTCTATAAATGTAGTAGTAGATATGCGTATCCTGGTGAAGTAGCTGCTGTCGTTTGCTGTCATACGACCTCCTCTCCCTCCCCGGTTGAGCCCGTATGACTGACCTAATGATGCTCGTGTCTGCTGGCCCATATACTGGCCTACGGGTGCAGGAAGCCAGCACATCCGAGTGAGTCTGCAAAGAACTAAGCGGCGGCCTATTTAGGCCACGATGTGCCGCGCCGAGAGGCTGAAGCTGGTGGAAGCAGATGGCACTGGGGAAGCCTGAGCATCCCAAGGCATAGTCGACCGTGAGCGCCGGGTAAAGTGCTCTCGCCGTGCGATGTGGTTGGGTCGCACGGTTAGCAAATGCAACTGCTGAAATATATGATGACTGCACAAATACGACACGGAACGATAGTACAGGCAATGGCCATTTGCGCCTCAGCAACGAAGGAGGGGCTGGGGGCCCGAATGCCAACCTCGGCCCCAATGATCACGATGCTGAGATTGGCGGCAACGTAACTGAGAGCCAGCAGGCGACCGGTAACGTAGGGAGTGGGCAGCCAGGCAGGACAGGTAACGGGCAGGTCAAGGGTAGGACGAGAGCCCGTTTCTGCCTGGCGTCGCTGAACGTAAGAGGCTTTGGCACGACAGCAGGTGGAGGAGACGTCGGGAAATGGCTTGAAATCAACCAGCTGATTAGGGACCGGAAAGTCGGTGTTCTAGCGGTACAACTTGTACCGAAGCCCACCTTAATGAGAGCCGTGTGCGAGCTCTGGTGGACCTACTATTTGGCCAAAATCTGGATATTTTCTGGTCGCAGGATGAGAGCAACCCAACAGGCGCGAAAGGGGTCGCTTTCATCGTTAACAAGAAAGTTGTTAGAGCAAGTGACTGCAAAACGCGAGAAGTGGTCCCTGGAAGGGCGATGCTACTGGAACTAACGTGGTCTTGAATAGGCCAGCGACTAAGGATACTGAACGTTTATGGGCCGAATGATAGACCCGAAAACCAAGCCTTCTGGACGAACCTGCTGCAGAGCGGACTTGGTAGTCTAGACTTCATACTAGGTGATTTCAATGTAGTAGAAGACAGCATGGACAGGCTGCCGCCAAGGATGGATCCAGAGAGCGTAGTAGGAACGCTTCGTGAGCTCATGCGTGACAATGGCATGGAGGACGGGTGGAGAACAGAGAACCCAGACAAGAGAGGTTTCTCGTACTTGCAGCTGAGCACTGGAAGTCAATCCAGAATAGACCGAATCTACGCCAAGCGCTGCCGAAGGAAAGACCTGGACGCGTGGAACATTGAGGACACTGGATTACAAACGGATCACAGAATGGTGTCCGTATCAGTGGCAGATAAAGCAGCTCCCTATATCGGGAAAGGAAGGTGGTCCATGCCGACGCACCTCTTGGGGGACAGCAAAATGATCGCCGAAATGAGGAAAGCTGCGACTGCGCTCATCCAAGAGTTGGAATGGCAACGAGACCGAACCCCGGAGAGGAACCCACAAACAGCGTATAGGATGTTCAAGGCTACCATAACACAAGCAGCCCGGAAACGCGCCAAGGAAAAAATACCAAAGATTGAGCGACAGATATCGCGACTGAAACAGGACCTGGAGGAGACGCTTAACCGAGATCGAGCCCCCCAATCCGGGACCGAAGAGCAATGCGTGCATCTGGCCGCGATACTGCAAGAGCGCATCAGCAAACTAGAGGGAAAGCAGTTCGGATGGACGAGAGCCCAGGTCACAGCCAAACACTGGACGCAAGGGGAGACGATCAGCTGCTACTGGCTGAGAGGCATCTACACAAGACACTCCAAGAGAATGGTCGAAGTAGCACGGAAGCATTATAACGGGCTCCAAGAAGTAGACCCGATACGGGAGGACGAGCCGCACCATGAATACGTCCAAGAGGCGCTACGAAATTTGGATAAGAAGCTGTCAAATGAGCAAAAAGCGACGCTAGCAAGACGACTCACCAGGACGGACATCGAAGACGCGATTGACAACGCGGCATGCGGCAAGGCAGCTGGCCTGGATGGTCTCCCGTCGGAAGTGTGGAAAGAATACCTTAAATGGTATCGAAACGACCTGCGCAAAGAGCGGCCAGCAGTAGACATCGTCAAAGCCCTGACGGCTGTCTTTAATGACATAGAAATCCACGGACCAATCCAGGGATCAACTTCCGCAAAAGGATGGATCTGTCCAATTTATAAGCTTAAAGGCGACAAGAGAGAAATCGTCAACTACAGGCCAATCACCTTGCTCAACTCGGACTACAAAATCATGACAAAAGCCCTAGCAGCGAAGGTGGCTGAGTGCGCGACAACGTTGATCCATCCGGACCAGGCTGGATTTGTGCCTGGGCGAAGCATTCTGGACCACATCAAGCTGTCACGACTCATGATGGACTTTGCGGAGGCTGAGGAAATTAACGGCGCGATCGTGGCGCTAGACCAGGAAAAAGCATACGATAGGATTGACCATAATTACCTCTGGACGACCCTGCGGCACTTCAACTTCCCTGAGAATTTTATACGAACAGTACAGCACCTATATGCGAAAGCGGAAAGTTGTGTCATGCTGAACGGTGTCAAAAGTACTTTCTTCAGGATATGGAGGGGCGTTCGGCAAGGCGACCGTCCGATGTCCTGCCTGCTCTTTAACCTTGCAATCGAACCGCTGGCTTGCGCTCTGCGTCGCTCTGCACTTAAAGGAATCAACATACCGGGTGAAGTGGAGCGGCTCATCGCGACGCTATATGCAGACGACACAACGGTCTTCCTGGGCGAGGGAGATAGTTACGAGAGCCTATGGGAAATAACGAGGACCTGGTGTAAGGCGTCAAGGGCAAAGTTCAATAGCAACAAGACAGAACTAACACCGGTGGGAACGCCCGAATTCCGTCGGAAGGTCGTCGAAACAAGGACGATGTGGCCCGGTGCCCCGCCAATACCCACGTCGGTGCATGTCGTCGCTGACGGGGAATCCCATAAGGTCGCTCGGCACGTGGATTGGGAACAAGGCAGACGACACTGCACCCTGGAACAGAATCGTTAATGCAATCGAAAAAAGCTTCGAAAGATGGAGTAGTCGGAGACCAACCATGCATGGTCGGAAACTAATCGTCGGCATGGAAGTCGCGGGACGAACACAGTTCCTCACCAGTGCGCAAGGCATGCCGACAGGAGTTGAAGACAGGCTGATCCGAATGATGGTGGAGTTCGTCTGGGCCGGGGACAAGCACCCCAGAGTGTCAAGAGAAACACTATTCGAGCCGGTGGAGTCAGGAGGATTGGGTTTGCTCGACCTTAAAGCACGTAATGAGGCAATTGAACTCATATGGCTGAAGCGCTAACTGCGGTTAGGCTCTACTCGCCCGCGGTGGGCCCTCCTCGCAGATACTTTACTTGCTAACGCTGTTGCTGCATCGTCGAAGAATTCGGACCCGGAGGCGCGTGTGAATGCCTTCCTACAAACCTGGAAAGTCAGCACTAGGCTCGCAACTGGGCTACCCCTGGATCTTCGTAAGATGATCAAAGTTGCGGACGCCTATGGAGTAAAGTGTGACGTGCCAAACCCGACAAAAGAAATAAGAGGAGAACTCCCGATCTGGTACCACTGCGGGTTTAAAGCAGGGAGGAGTACAGCAAACTCAGTAGCGAGCCGATGCTTAAGGGACAGGCACGGGGTAGTCTCGACAGCTCAATGCGCAAAAGTGGCTGGCCGTATAACGCTCGAGGGCGGAGAACACCGACCGAACCCTAACTGCATGTGCTATGAGTGCGATGCTGACCGGAGAGTCCGAGGATGTGCTAACCCGCATAGATGTGCCACGGCGGCGGCAAAGGCTGTTGCCAAAATCTGGCAGAAGTGGGACCCTTCGAGGAGGGGGAACCGTGATGGACTCACTTTAACGAGAGGCAGGAAGCAACGGAACGAATCCGCTCGCCTAGACAAGCAGAGGGTCTTGTTTGACCCATCTGTGACTCTGGACAAACCTGTCGCGTCGGTTTTCAGAGTTTTCACAAAACAGAACCATGACTCACGCCATGTGGGCCTGCGCCCCCTGCGCCGTTTTGTGGTCCCCGAAGAAGAAGTAGAGGTCTACACTGATGGATCATGCGCCCAAGACGGGCAAGGGGACGCTAGAGCGGGAAGCGGTGTATGGTTTCAACACAACGACGAACGAAACGAGGGTGTGAGAGTACCTTTTGACGGTAGAGTCCACACCCGCCTTTTCGAAATGCCTCAGTATATTAGACCGGCTCTTTGACGAACAATCAAACCAAGCTGCAGAAATATATGCAGTGACTCTAGCGGAGAGCAAAGTCCCCCGTTCGCACCAATGCATGTCGTTAGTGACTCAAAGTATGTAGTTGATGGGCTCACCAAACACCTCCCTAAGTGGGAGCAGAGGGGCTGGATTGGAGTCGCGAATGCAGACCTTTTCCAGGATATTGTCGCTAGACTCCGAGCCCGGTCAGCACCAACGACTCTAAGATGGGTCAAGGGACACGCCAGTAATAGTGGGAATGAAGCGGCGGACAGGCTGGCCATGATGCCGTTCAGGCCTCATCGGCTCCCGGCGCCATCGCGATTCCTTTGGAACGGGGCGTCGCTACCGCATCTAACGCAAAAATTGGCATATAAGGGGATCAGGGCACGAGCGGTAAGGCATGCGAGACCTGTACAATGGCGCAGATCAAAAAGATCCAGGAAGCCCTAGCGGCAGCAACAAGCATGAACGTGCCAGAAAGCAAGATTTGGAAAGCTCTTCGAGCAGACCCTGTGCAACGGAAAGTCCGGGATTTCCTCTAGAAAGCTATCCACCGCGCGTACCGTGTCGGCCCTTACTGGGCAAATATCCCGACAATGGAGGATAGAGGGAACTGCTCCGTCTGCGGGGTCCACGAGAAAATGGAGCACATCCTAGTCCAGTGTAACGCGGCGGGACAAGCGGCAGTATGGAGCATAGCGCGACGTTTCCTCGCAAAACGTGAGATCACCTGCCCAGATATGTCCTTGGGGCTGGCGCTGGGCGGGCATGTGTTTTCCGTAAAGAAAGCAAATGGAGAGGTAGCACGACCGGATACGCGCCTTGCACGGATCGTCCTGACAGAAGCTGTGCATCTCATCTGGAGGCTACGATGCGAGAGAGTCATCGCCTGGGAGCAGGACAAGGGACGTACGCACTCTGTACGAGGAATATACAACCCGTGGCGCGCAATTTTAAACAAAAGGTTGGCGATGGACGTAGCGACGGCCCAACAGCGAGCTAAAAAGGGGTGTAAAACAACAACCGCAGAACCTCGTGCGGGCCACGTGGACTGGGGTTTTGCATGAGGAAAACCTCCTCCCCGAAGATTGGCTCAGCTACCCGGGGGTTTTGGTGGGTATGCCCTCGATGCCGGTACGAGATCATGGATAAGGACGTACCGGGAGGAATGCAGTCCCACACTACACTATGACTGGTGTGTGCATAAAGCATTTCCCCTGGATGGTGCTGGGGTCTCCGACCCCGTGACCCTGCATATCGCCCGGAAAGGCCGGTGGCCTGCGCCGCGGTGAGCACCAAAAAAAAAAAAAAGTCGAAACGAACCGTACAGATGATTCTTGCTGCAGAAAGCGACTCGGTAGATTTCAATTTGCGGCATAGATGTTGATATGTTTCTGATATTGCTTTGAACGTGCTCCGGAAACGTCGTCGCAGAATAGAGGTACGCAGATCACGACTAGATCGTCACCGCCTGCAATTTCCCGGTCAGGATTGCAGGAAGCCTGCCTGGTCTCGCCGTTCTCATCTGCTCGGAGAAGCTGAGTAATGATGTCTCCATTGGAGAAAACATGTATTTATACTAATTACCTCTGATCGGCGGCAGCCTGTCGTGCATTGCCGCTAAGTCACAGAAATTCTCTTCGAGCTCGATACCTTTGACGATTTTCTCGTCGGGCAGAATGCGGAAAATCCCCTAAAAACCGAACAATCAGCTTTGGTCGCCATGACATCGTAGGGTAGTAGTACGTACCGCTTGCGCATCAGGGAATACATATTGACCGCGAGCATACACCTCACCAAAGCGGGTGAACCACATACCCGGAATGAAGTACTCACGGTTACGGAGGCGGGAGAGCTCGTTGACGAAGTAATGCTTATCATGCTCATAATACGAAGGTGTTAGCTCACTGCGCGGAAGCTCCTTGAAGTAATCTGCCTGTGAGAAATCAGATATTGGTCGCTCGGACTCGTCAGGGTAGATCACGATGCTCTTCGCAAGGTCAGGATGTGAGAAGTCCTACATGCAAGAAACACTTGATTAGTTTCTTCCTTGCACTCCGACCCCGAAGGTGAGGCCTCAGAAAAGCCCCCAAATCACTGACCTTGCAAATCAGCGAACAGATGGAGTTGCTATAGAAGATATTCCCAAAGTCGGACTTGTGCATCGTCGTTGGGACACCGACTTGTTTTCGAAGCTTTTGCTCGAGTTCCTCGTATGCTTTGAGCGATGGCACGTCTTTTACTCCGCACTCCTCCAACAACCAGAGGAGTAGGCGGCGTTGGCTTCTTGATATCCGCATACGTGGAGTGTTGAAGTAGCAGTGAAGCAAAAATATCTAATCGGACAGTCAGAATATGCATTAAACTGTGTGGTCGAGACAAGGCAAGGACGCTGAAGCGACGACTGCCCAGATTGGTGACGAGCGCTTCGCGATCGACTGACCGTCTTCGACCCATATGGAGGATATCTCCGGTCCGCAGGAATTCCACTAAGATATGCTTCGAGATCACTTTCGTCCTCGTTCTCAGAATACCTCATGCCTATCGTGCTGCTTAGGTCTGCTTCTAAGGTCCTGTCATGACTACGGAAGCTCACCAATTCCTGACTGTATGGCCTGCCTCAGACTTGCTGGCTCTGTCGCGTCCTCTGCTTGTCCATCGAGCTCGTCCTCGGCATCACAGAAACGGCGGTGAATTTGTCACGGGTTCTAATGCTGCTAAAATGCCATGGTAAGCCATCATAAGCTGTAAAATGTGTTACAACGTGTTGCAACTTTGCGCAGCATCATAATCCCACTGCGATGAGCATGGGCCCCATACAATGAGCTCACAAGTGGCACAATTTTCATGAAAAATCCAATAATTACGAGTTATGCGAATATTCTGTCTGCATGCAAGAAGTGTACTAATTCAGATACTTGCACCGAGCTCATCGTACTACTATACGGACACGCCGATCTCGTGCGAGACCCGCCAACAATGTGGACGTAAAAGACACTTTGCATTTCTGCTAGATACAATACATGTGTACAAAACAGAAATATGAACATCACCGTGGGAGCAAAGAACTATTGTAGTCGACGCAGCATCCGAGAGGGTACACCACTAGCCCGAGGTACTGAAGCAAGCCCTAGCAGAAACACAGCATGCAGGGGTGCAAGCCCAAAGTACCAGCAGTCGGAACCGAGAAGGCCCGGATAGTCGACTCCCGCCGCAGCATCTCGGACAGGTAGAACTTCGAGATAGACCAGAGCACGTCAGACCAGACCCAGCAACCAGAGCAGAAGCCAGCCTAGCGGTACTTTGCAGAGGAGACGCGGTGCAGGAGACGGTGAAGCGAGACACAAGAGCCACCAGAGACTCGGAGCCAGACAGAGGACCAAAGAGCGCGACGAGAGCCGTAGAGCGAGACACGAGACCAGAGAACAAGACGAGAGGCGGAGAGTGGGACGGGAAATCGGCCTGGGTGCAAGACGGGAAATCACAGTGCGAGACGTGAGACCAGAAAGCTAGACGGGATCCCGGAGAGCTAAGAACGTAACAAGCCTTGTGAGTAGGCCCCGGAGTTACCCAGTGGAGAACGATTCTAGTGCCGAGGAACGGAGAGCTCGTTGGGACCGCAGAAAGGAAATGGTGCTACAGGGGGCCTGTGACGGGGGCGAGTGCAAAAGCGTCAAGAGAGAAGTTGCTGGCCAAAGTCTTCGTTGCCATGTGAGCGATGTATTCAAACTCCGGCGTCCTACTACTGTACAGTCTTTGACGCGGGTAGTGGCACGTCGGTAGAATCGAGCGCCCGATGTCGCAAGCTGTCGAAAGGAGAAGATGAGGTGCGGGAGGATTGGGACACCTTACAAGGCCATAGAAGAGGAGTGCAAGGTCGTCGCAAGGGCACCACAACCTCGCGTGATCCTGGTGATGGTGATAAGGCACGAAGTAATGATATCGGGTTACGTGGAGATCATAATAGATTATAACCCATGATAAGTACTGCAACTGTTTGAGCCGTTATGATTTGGGCGCCGTCCCTTTGAGTCCCGGGCTTGGAGCGGAGCCGCTCAAACTCTGCACGAAGACTATCTTGGGCTGCATCTAGTACAGAGGCTCCATCCACTGCGCCCGGAAAGTACGTCTCCTGCTCCTGTGGAGAGAAGTCGAAGTCTGCCGCCGCCACACCGTTCATGTCCAGATCCATAGGCCCAGGAAGTACCTCGGACTCGCACTGTGCACCCAGTGTTCCTTTCCAAGAAGTGTTCGGAGGAGCCACCGCAGGAAGAGCAGCAGGCGGCGCATCGTATGCAGCATCGGCGTGCTGGACCTCCCGAGCTTGCACAAGAGTGCTTGCCCGACTGAGCTCACGGTGAGCGCTGTTGTCCAGGTGAGCCCTCGTAGTCAAATGCTTGCTGCATGATTTCCGGCTGATCCACTGACGGTCGGTTGCTGCTGTGCTCCCGTCCTGACAGGCTAAGCAGGAGACTTTCTTCGTCTCAAGGTTTTCCAGCCAGTCTTCGAAAATTGAAAGGTGCATTCAGGGTACGCATGGACTCTCTGTATATATTTCACGCTCACCATCTCCTAGACTTCGTGCTTTCCGCCCAGGGGCCATAATAACATCAAGTTCAAACAGTGCTGCAGGACAAGTGAACCTGGCGCTGCAGTGCAGTGGCGTCCCTGCACTGCAATCGCTTATCCTCGGTACGTGCCGTCGCTGCTGCTCCGCTGGTGCCACTGGCATGCCAGCGGGGTTCTCCTTGTCGAGAGTCTGATCTGCTCCATCCTCTGCCGCTCCACTCAACACTCACGCCTTTCGTCTTCCTTCTCTTTCCTCTCTCTCAGGCTCAGGTCCTCCAAGTCGTTGGCTCCATGATCTTGCCAGCAGGGTCACAGAGTGCTGATGCACCGGATGCGCAATTGCTCGCCCTCATTGAGCGCGTCGAGGCAAGGACAAGGGATCCGGTCCCTAGCTCTCCCGACAACCTCGACCGATCTGGGGACGGAAGCGGTGAACCCGAGGGACTTCAAGACCCCACAGGCACCACGGAGTCTGCGAGTGATGCTCCCCTGGGCCCCGAGGCGACACTCGACTCTCCAACGGACACAACAGAGTCGAGTATTCATCGCCGGCAGCGCTCTCGCTCCGTCTTTGAGAGCGAGTATGAGCCTGGGTTGCGTTCGAGCTCTGCTGTCACTGCTGCAAACATCAGTGACCTGTCTCAACGTCTCAAGCGTGCCCGACGACTTGGGCCACAGTCGGAGACTGATCTTGATATCTTCTTTGCGGTGTGTAATGTACTGGTACTGTTTTCTCACAGTTCTGACCGTTCTCCAGGCACAACCCATTGCTCGCGAAGCACAGCAGTACGCTGTCGCTCTTGAGTGCCGTGACATGTTGAAGACGATGACACTGTAGCAAGAGTACAAGATGCCAGAGACTCTCAAGGTGAGCGACACTCTCATAATCTGTAGTCTCTTGTTCCTGATGCGATTGATTGTCCTGAAGCGGACGGCTCAAGACTACGGATGGGCGTTCATGCTCTCTCCTACCGTGCAGTCGTACCGCGCCGTTGATGCGTCCGATAAGGTCCTGGTGAGCCGCCGTTCAGCCTATCATGGCATCCGAGGCATGAACTTACTACTAATGATCTCGTCGTGTATGTTCCATCACCTGCAACTGTGCAAAGGCGGTCATGCGCGAATTGGGGGTTGCCAACGTACCACCCGCGCATGAGACCGCTCGTTGCGATGCAGTCCTGGCATGTATTGGCAAAGCACTCACGGACTGTCGACACCACATCAAGAACAAGGTACGACACACCCCGGGACACAGCTGCCCTCACATGACAGCTTATCGGACGCTAACTCTTGTGTGTACGGCAGGTCTCAGAGTCTATGAAGCCTGGAGTGCAGGGTTCCAAGGACATTGCCTCACTCTGTGCCGCTATTACCAGCCGCTCGAAAGTGAAGCCAACGGCCGCCATGTACATGCGAATTGCAGCGGTGGTGAGTAATTGTCTCAACGCCGCCGGATGGTTATGTTTTGATCTAACTTTGACATCGGACATCCTGACAGCGCTACGTTGTCAGGACCTATCCGGAATGTGCCGGCGAAGATGCCTTCTGGATTCGGTTTGACAAGCAACTCAACCAGTACCGCGAGCTCCTGCAGACTCCAGCCAAGATTCAGGCGTACGTCCTGCCATTGTTCTGCGCGAGCCTAGACAATATACTGACAGTTCAACAGCGCATTCGAGGATATGTACGAAACCGACAAGCGCCTTTACGGTGACCCAGACATCCTCGTGCATCCGCCCCTCAATCCGAATCACCAGGATGAGTGGATAGCAGCCCTTGAGAGGGCCGCTGCACGTCCAGTAAGCAAGACCGCAACTGGCACCTCGAACTCCCGTCGTCGTGTCAAGCGTAAGTAAGTTGGTTGGGCCGTCAACAACATGTCGGCATGACTCTCCGTTCCGAATCATGATACAGTACAGCTCACGATGTTTAATCCCTCATAATCTGTATCATTCCAATATCGTAACATATCATACAAGAGTGCTTCCGGATAACCCATTCGTCGCTTGAGGGCTTGTTGTGCCTCCGTCTGAGTCCCTGGCTGCCCTCCTGAGCAGGCTTCATGACTCTGCATGTCGAGCTCAACCTCGTCCTCCCGTGAAGCTTGGCCGTGGAACTCGTACCGACGTCCCCACCGTCGTCCACACCGGGAGTTGGTACATGTTAGATAGCCATTTCCTGCAACTTCATAGAAACTCCTCAACGAAGCTTAGAACAGACATATAATACACGTCGGAGAAATGTACCCGGTGAGGTCTCATCGAGCCTCTGAAAGTCGCCTCCACTGGAGGTCAAGCATACAACCACACCCAAACGTTCGTTCACAGACCTCTGTCCGAGATCTTTGGCTTTGATGAGGAGGAGGAGGAGGAGGACGTGTTTGGTTTATTGACAGGCCGGATTTACATAAGTACACTATGTAACTAATAAGATGGCCTATCTAACAAACCACGAACCATGAGTAGATAAGCTAGCAGGATTACACACACCCGGCTCCCGTACAAAATGGTAGAGCCTCTCCTCCCGGCATCAAAGCAGGCATTGTGCTAAAACCCAGTATGCAGGAAAAAATGTTATATAAAAAACCTGCAGGGAGAAGTGAGGCCGTCATCGCAGCGCTCACCTCGTAACTCACACAATACCAGAGGAGAGGGTGTCCAACGGCGCAAGCAACAGAGCACTTGCGCCTCCACCGTACATCAGAGCAGGTGCGACAGGCGCACCGCCCTCACAGAACCCAGCCAGGATCTGCGCGGACGAGCTAGCAGTCAGTTCTCTGACCGAGCACCGAAGTGTACTAGCATGAGTACGGACTGCCGCCCAGCATGTGTAGGCCATCAGCATATCCTACATGAATCCGTATCAGCGCGCCATGCGCGGAGCTGGTCGATCCGAAAATGCCCAGAGGGTTTCGTCGGAGTCGACAAGGATAAGCGGAGTCTCCTCGCAGACGGTGAAGACACTGTCCATTGGACGATGCCATGCATATTGGCATTAGAGTCATATTCTCCCACTGAGTGTTAGCCCATGATGGTTCTGACGACCATGAACTAGGAAAGAGTGCCTCAGACCATCAGGCTAGTACTGCAGAAGCAGGGCATTACAGTACATAGGAGTGAAGCCATACACTCCAAATCCGCAGGACACCTCGCCATAAGCGCTCTGCGCTTTGGAGG
Source organism: Trametes cingulata (assembly GCA_022385765.1). Lineage (NCBI taxonomy): Eukaryota > Fungi > Basidiomycota > Agaricomycetes > Polyporales > Polyporaceae > Trametes > Trametes cingulata. The sequence goes on from MU278069.1 coordinate 17,913, forward strand.
TCGTCATCCAGAACGATGAGCAGCCATCCAGCCCATTGCAACTTCAAAACGGGCTGCTCAATGTGATGAGAGGCCCGTACGCATGTCTACAGATGCCCTCGCCAGGTTCTAGGCCGGATTGGCGTGAAACGGAGCTGCAGTGTCGAATTTGCGCGTCCGGGGAATCATCCATCGCACCGATGGGCATCTGTTTCCCCAACGGGTGCAATAGGCATCCTGGCGTCCTCCAGAGGCCCTCCTGCGGCACCTCGAGACTGCCCCAGGGCTATGGATGTGTATGCGAGAGTCTGGACTCCCTAGGAGGCTTTATGAATCTGCGGCCGGTCGATCAGCCCGATCTCACAGGACGAAACGTGAGATCGATAAGCGCCCGCAAGGCTCTCATCTCCTTTCGGCGCGAAGTACTTCCAGCCCAAAATGCGCGTCCGTGGTTTGCCCCTCCGCCTCGTCCTCGCCCTCTCTCCCGCCACTGGCAGCACTCAGCCGTTCTTCAGAGACCACAATCATCGACTTACCCTTCGCTCTCCGCACCATCTGCTTCTCTCGCGTGCAGCATCGGCTCCTAGGTGCTCAGGTTCGCACGAACTCGACGTCTCGCTTCAACGTCGCCCCCTCCCTCTGCCCTTTCACTTGGAACAGGCCAATATTGTCTGGAACACTCGGCCGTCCTAGGTCTTTTTGTCCCCTTTCCACTACGCCGTCACCGCGTCCGCATGCAGGATCGCCACCCTGGGCGACACTGTAAGTCATTCACCATCTTGTCCCCAGCTTCAGGTTGTCAAACCATCCTTTCCCTTGCGCTGCTGTACCTTCCATGTCGTTCGTCCGCCCTCCTCCGCGCCCACTGCCCTCCTTCATCGCGTCTTCAACACGTCATCTTCGCATGCGGCACGTATCTCTGTCTCTCCCATCGTCATGCTAGGACCTTGTTCATTTCACGCGACGTGTTCTCGTCCGCCGCCTTCTTTCTCTGCTTGGCGTTGTAGTATGCAGTATAACCATTTGGTTCTGCCTCTCTGCCTCGTCCATCCTCGCTTCTCCACTGTCCGTCGCGCTGCTCATTGCCGTCTTCACTCCGAGTCTCCCGTGGCGAGTACCGCTAGGACATATGCGTCTGTGCCGTGACAACCATGAGGTCAGTCGCAAACGTCTGTATATCTAGACATCTCACTGACATGACTGTCGTTATTGCATTGCTAGCTGTTCCCGTCACTATACAAAATTGGAAAGGGCGCGAGGCGCGATGTATGATCTAAGCAAGAATTCGTGAAGGTAACTGAGATTTCCCAAATCCGCGAGCACTACGCTGAAATACGTTCTTAGGCTACCGCCGCGCTGCGGTTTGCTGTCGTCCCGACCAAAGGTGGCTCGAAGCACAGGTTCGCGCCTCAGTGGAAACGTCCTAACCCCCCCCCCCCTCCCCCCCCCTTCTATGGGGATCGTGTACGTCCTGTGCGCCTCTGGGTCACTCCCCATTCACTTATGTAGTTGCCACCATAGCCGCATGACGATGTCATATGTAAAGGCGTGCAGGACGAGTACGTAGTCTCTCATTATGTCAAGTCCGCTGACTGACCGCTCTCTAGCCTTGAGGCCCGATTGACACGTCTATATGGCTGGCGGGCTTCGTCTTTCAAGGAGCAGGTTTGAGTTGCGATACAACGCACAGGAATCTCCCTTCATGTTGCACTGTAGCCAATGGTTACCTCATGGAGGGTGGATACTAGGATGTCCATAGGACGAGCAAGATCGGCGAGACGTGCCTAAACGATTGAAAGAGAGTCACATGGGTGCGGCCCAAACATGAGCGCGCACGTTCTCATACCTCTTATGCGTGCTGGAACTAGGTGCGCTGTCTCCTCTGTGTTTGTCCGCCTCCTCCATCCTCTTTGCGCGTCGTCGTCCTCTTTGCGCGCTCGCCGTCCTCCGCGCGTACCCGCATCCTCTGCGAGTCGGTCGCAACCCCGACGCTGACGCCGACGGAGGGTATGACACGACGACGAAGAAGACGTCCAGAACGCACCAGACAGGCGACGCACCTTCCTCTTCCCACTCCAAACGAGCCATGCGTCTCCCACTCTCTCTCTTCTCTTTCCAATGGGCGCGCGTTGACTGTGCAGACATCACGGGAGGTGAAGGACGAGGACGAGCACCCAAGAAGGCATCAAAGAAGAAAGCGCCCTCTAAACCAAGAGGTGAGTCGTTGCTCTCCGTTCCGGCTCTTTAGCTCTCGTGCCAGTCACGCCCCGACAATCCACCCCCGACTCAGATTCAGGTTCAGACAACGGCGCGCTCTCGAAGAAGAAGAAGAAGCGGACGCGTTCGTCGAATGACGAGATCCACGTATCGAGCAGAGGTGTCCAAATCCCGAACTATGTGGACGATTTCGAAGAAGTTGAAAAGAACGCGGAGACGATCGACTACGCAGAAGCAGCCGCCCCGCTCAAGGAGGAGGATGAGATGAAGAACGTACTCGGTCACTGTAGGCTAGGAGGGCACGAAGACGATCCATAAGTAACAGGTCAATAACAGGTTAACAACACCTTTATCTAGCAATGTAATCAAACAGCGACTTTTTCACCGAGCCCTAGACGAGCTCGTCCCTGAACCGAACCGTCATAACACCCGAGATGGCCTTCACCACCGTGGATTTTCCGTGGGCGACATGGCCGATCGTACCTAACCATAATCCAACACTTCAGCTTCCCGCTCTTACCTGTTTCGAAATTACTTCTGGCGAGAGCGGGGTCAGTTTTGAAGAGTCGATGTCGACGTTGACGATCGGCTCAGCGTCGCTCTCCTCGTGGGTCTTGCGCAGTGTCTCGTCGCCCGGCATGTTGTCTGTGAGAGTTCTGGGTGGTCAAAAGGAGGAGTGGTAGCCTGTGGTGAAAGCCAGGTAGGATGAGCGATGTCATCAGGGTAATTATCTCTCGCCCTCGCCCAAATCTTTCATTTTTGATGAGATTGGCTTTCAGACAACCGTTGACTTGAGATGTGCTGGCACAAGTCTTTGACCGCTAGGAACTTGGAGCCTTCAGAGTACTTGCGAGCTCTGATGTCAGCGCTCATGCGGGGAACGTGCTAAGCGCCGTAACTTACACGAGCGCTAGTGAACCATACCTTGGTAACATCGACTCGGAGGGCCTCGCACGCTCTCGTGTCACTCGCTCAACCCTCCGACGCCTGCATCCTTGCAGCTATCGCGTGCGAGAACAAACCTTCCCTTGTGCACATCGTGGGTCAGCAGGGTGAGTTTCTGTTTCTCACACGTCCCTCATAGGCAATACCCTCTCCCTCCCCCTCTCCCTCTCCCTCCCCCTCTTTCCCTCTCCCTCCCCCTCTCTCCCTCTCTCCCTCGCATCGATTGGACCTCTCTCTCTCTCTCAACCACCATGTCCCAGCAGTCATCCGTGTCCAAGCAGTACTCAGAGGCGGAGCACAAAGCACACTCTGCATCGACGACGACCGTCGCTGATTCAGAGTGCGTTGCTGGATGTCTATCACTGGGGCAGGCTCCGGCTAACAGCCCTCACAGTCCTAACGCAACCGCGGTCAGGTCGAGCACTCCGCCCGGACAGAAGGGACAAGCATCATCTAGGTAGGTCTTAGGTTGCTGAGCTCTACGAGGGCCGCTCGTTTTCTCACCCCACCGCGGATGTTCAGCGCACCTGTCGAAGGCGATACCCCTCGGCAGGACCGTGCCGAACCTCGACACGGTCACCCTTCGCTCACCGCTATTCGAAAACGACTAGCCCTCCTCATGATGCCGGACATACTGGAGGGTCCATTAGCTGACTGGATGCAGGCCTACATGCCGAACTGCATCGACGAGAAAAAGCTGGATCACATCATATCAGCTCTCAAGAAGGAAGGGCTCGTTGTTGATGACAACGGTACCCTCCGATGGCGCGATCTCCGGGACAAGCCATCCGTCCTGCTCAAGGCAAAAACGGCTAACCAGCAGTCGGCGAGGGGGAAGAAGGATGGGTCGGCGACGACAGCCACCGCCAGTAGCAGCATTGGGGCGACGGCGCCTGCACAGGCGCCCGCTGAAAACAAGACCGAACGCCGGATATTCCGGTCTCTTGGCACCGTCATGAACGCTGTCGCCAAAGTTCATCTACCCAACCTCTCAGCCTCTTGCACATACGAGGAAGAACCGTACGCCACGGACTCGGAGGTCTCTGGATCTCAGCACCGCATCGACGGTTTCCTGCGGCTCACCAAGTCCATGTCGCCCCGTGCTCCGAAACGCTCGAAGGCGCCGACGTCGGATGTCGCAGCATCCTTTGAATATAAATGCGAAGAGAAGCCTGACAACATCACCGATGTGAGTGTCTCTTGACGTGCATGTTGTCAAGGCATCTAACAACGACGCCATGCCCAGAACCGTTGGAAGGCGCTCTATTCTGCTTTCCACACTCTGCACTCAGACTGTCAGCGCAAGCATATGTACAGCGTGAGTAGGTCCCCATTCGTGTTCCGCGCACAATGCTAACTTCGAAGGTGTCGCAGGTGACCGTCGAAGACAACCACGTGTCTTTGTGGCACTTTTCTCGTTCGCATTCAGCCAAGTCTCATGCATTCGATTTGCTGGTAAGTGTACGACTCCGGCTTCGGGTATCTGGACCCTTGTGTTGAACGAGAATGACAGGATGTCCGCACCGTTGTACATGTGCTTGCCACTCTGATCTTCTCCACTTTAGAGGATCTCGGGTACGACGGGAACATCAGGCGGATTTCCGAATTGGACAAGGAAGCCAAGGAAAACCGGATACGCTACGTATACCGACTTGATGATCGCTTCTTCAAGACGCTGAAGTGTCGTGACGAGTACGACGACCTGTACATCGCCGGCAGGGCCACCCGCGTCTGGGAGGTCGTTGAGGTCGCCAGCTTTACTGACGTTGCCGCTCTTCCCAACGCACAACACATGATATTGCGAGATGTCTGGCTTGAAGATGGCAGCGACACCGAGCGCGAGATCCAGAGGAAGATCTTCGAGCGCTGCGACGCTCTCGGGAGGGATTTCCCTTCCGAGCATGATGTACGGCTAACAGGAGTGGACGACGCGACTAGGACGCTACTGCGCCAGCGCCTGGAGGATCGATCGTACAAGCAACTCTTCCTGACGATTGAGGCGGACTACCGAGGGGCAGTGTCGAAACCTCTCGCCAAAGGATTCACACCCGCGCCTCACATCTTTGACGAGCCTGTGTATCGCCTTCAGGAAGCAAAGCAGCATGGGTCCGATCCGCAGCGAGGGTTAACGTCTCTACATCACTCCGTCCCTGATCCCACAGTCCCTCAGGCGCAGACCGGCGTATCCCGCGAATACAAACAGAGGCAGCGTAACTTTGTCGTGTATCAAGAAGTGTGCTCGGCCTTGCATGAGCTTGACGACCTGTACGATGTCGTGCAAGCCCTGCTAGACGCATTGCTGGGTAGATTGTCATCTTCTTGTCTTCTGGCTTATCACACTGACATCTGTATGCTTCAGCGCTCCAGATCTTGTTCCTCGTGTCCTGGATCCACCGCGATGTGAGCTCAGGCAACATTCTTTCATTCAAGGGCCGCGGCAAGTTAAGCGACCTCGAATACGCAAAGGAGTTTAACTTATCAGTACACGGGCGGTCGGCGGATCCCAAGACGGTACGTTCATCTTGGAGGTAGTGCGATCAGACGAGTTGATAGTATGTCAGGGTACGCCGATCTTCATGGCTGTTGAGCTCCTTTCCAGAGAAACGATTTACAAGGAAGGGCCGTCTTTACATCTGCGGGACATGGGCCAGCTGCGCGCTTCTGCGCGTCCCCCCCTTGCGATCCGTCACAACTTCCAACACGACTTGGAATCCATATTCTGGATTTTGGCTTGGCTTGTTTTAACTCACATTCCAGGCCAGGACTTGGCGGCGACGTCGGACGAGCTGTTCCATAGCAAGAATCCTCGCTTCTACATAGCTCGAGAGCACTTCCTCATCGACCACAATTCTTGTGCTGGAAGGCTTAGGAGCCTCAGCGAGGATTTGCCTGCTCACATCACCGGCGGCTTGCTCCTACTGCGTCACTACCTCTACACTCACTACGTTGCTCGCAAGAACTCAATCGGTGATGTATCAACTTATTCCCCCATCTACGGCAGGTTCCGCAAAACCCTGGAGGAAATGGCCCTCTTCATACCGCGGGGCAGGGTGCGCCTTCAACGGCCTCCGCCCCCTAAGGTAGCCGAGAGGTCTGGCTATTTCCCCCGCACTCACAGCCTAGAGGAGAAGGCGAACGCACCCGAGGACAAAGTGCTCTCCCCTCACAAGATCGAGTCTTTGAAGCGCGCCCGACGGGCGTCAGATGCGGACAACGTTGGCGATCAGTCGCGAGCTGAGAAGCGTCCTGCGCATGAACGTCTTGGTGAGTGCATTCTCGTTCTGTCTCGCGCTGTCAAACCCTCGTCCCAGGGCGGTCGGCTCCAGGGCCTGTCGAACCGTGCCCCAGAGGGTACTTACCCGTTGGTCGTACATCATCCAGATCGTGAACACGACCAGGCACGACGGGAGGCGCCGAATTTTCGTGGCTCGGGAATGCGGACGAAAGCGGCATGAATCTTATCGACTGTGGCGCAATCCGCGGCTCTTCCCTACCTACGGGAAGCTAGAGATCCTAACGATTTCCGTTCAATGAAAAAGGGTCCCGATGGTATGTAAAGGTACTGGCAATGTGGAAGAAAGACGCTTTCCGCTTGAATAGTAACAAGCATCGCGCATTACCCCGCAACGGAGTTTGTTTAGTCAGTCATCAGTCCAGCTGGTATCCGCACAATTTCCAGAGCTCGTCCTCCGCATGTAGTTTGTCGCTTAATTGAAACGGTCCTTGTCGTCACGCTCACAACAGTTCTTTTTGCCGTTTGGAGAAGGAGACCGTCTGGTGACTCCTTGTGCTTGTGAATAAAATCACCTATGACGAGCACGCGCGCGGGATGTCGGAGAAGGGGTACAGAATCACAGCACATGACATTCCACCTATCTCAGACGTAGCACCAAATGACAACACTTGTGAAACGAGAGGCATACCGACACTACTATGACATATGAGACAACGGGCTGCAGATCAGTTGTACAGGCTTGGAACGTGATAACCGCACTTGTGGAAGAAGGCCGCAGCATGCTCCGGGGTGATGGAGTAGACGACATCCCATATGAATGTGATCACTTCGCCCTGTGAACCGTCATCACCCCGGAGCGCGTGGCGGAGCTCCTCGCCGTTCCGCTTCATCTCAGCCTTGATGGTATTGAAGGCCAGCTCGATAGGATTGTAGTCGGGCGAGTACGGAGGGAGGAACTCGACACGCATACCCCTTTCTAACAATGTCAGTAGCAAACCAAACATCAAAGACATATGACGCACCTCTCCTTGATCATGTCGACGATCAAATCAGACTGTGGATTCTGCAGTTGTCCATGACAATCACCGAGTTCGGGAGTGGAAACGGGTTCATGTGATCGAGCAGGCCTGCAATGAAGTCGGCGAAAAGGGCTGTTTTGAACGAGCCCTCGACGACCTTGCGGTGGAGGATGCCATCGAGCGAAAGCGCCGGAAGCATCGAGAACCTAGACATAGTACTATCAGCACAGAGGAACATGACGTAGTAGTAGTTCGGGTGACATACCGTTTGCCACGCACAAAAAACGACTTCCTAGTAGCCCGTTGACCTCGGATTGCCCAGGCCTTGCCGCGATACGATGAACGCCGGTCGCAAGCGCTCTCGTCGACGAAAACGAGCTGTCCTGACGAATAGTTCTTGGACATTTTGTACATGAACGATGCGCGCCAATCTGCGTTGCGCTCGATCGCTTCACGCGTCAGCTGCAGGTGTTGTCAGACTCAGTAGTGAAAGATCAGCCTTGTAGACCATACCCGCTTCATTTGTGTATCCGCTGCGCTGCAAGGCCCGCCAGACAGTGATCAGCGAGCATCGCTTACCCGTCGCCTCCTCGAGCATGACTCGGAGCTCGTCGAGGAACCTATCTTTGCCGTTCGAGTCATTGACCGCATTTTGCAGGAACTAGAGACATAGTTAGTGCAATGAGTCACACTTGGCACCAGTCATATGTGGCTTACCAAAACATCATCCGTTGAAAGGTGCCGTTTGCGACCCCGCTGTTCGACTGGTGCATCCAGTTCACGTCGGACAGTGCCAGTGCTCCTCCAGACAGCCAGGATACGCAGGATTTGCCGGGTGCTGACGCTCGAAGATCAAGGCCTTCCTCTTCAGACATGCGGATGATTGCCCATCGTAAGTCGTCAGATATGGGCTTGCCGCGGCGAGCCACGGTGGAGGACAGCGAGAGGCAGAGAAGGACGTGGGAGCCTGATGGAACACTGCACGTCTCCACATCCCCGCCGGACCGCTCCGCTCCGGGACGTCGGGGCTGAGCGCGGACACGAACCCCTCGCTCGCTCGTTCTTCCCCCAACCTCTCGTGCACCCTCAGCTGGCCCTCTCCATCTCATCCTCCATATTATCAACAAGCCCACAGCGGCCGCCATCACTCACAGTCTCGACAAGAAGGCGCAGGACGAGTGCAACATCCTCGTCTTCGATCTCGGTGAGGTACCTTCGATGTGTCGCTCCTGACCATCGAGGAGGGTATCTTCGAAGTCAAGGCCACCGCAGGTGACACTCACCGTGGTGGTGAGGACTTCGATAACCGCCTCGTCAACCACTACGTCCTGATCTTTCGTTGATCAGATCTCTTCTCCAACCCTCGCGCTCTCTGTCATCTCCAGACCGCGTGCAAGCGTGCCAAGCGCACTCTCTCATCCCGCTGCCCAGACCACGATCGAGATTGACTCGCTCTTCGAGGGCATCCACTTCTACACCTCCCTCACTCGTGTGCGCTTCGGGGAGCTCTGCCAAGACCTCTTCCACAGCACACTCGAGCCCGTCGAGAAGGTCCTCCGCGACTCGAAGATCGACAAGAGCCAGGTCCACGAGATCGTCCTCGTCGGTGGTTCGACCTGTATCCCACATATCGTCAAGCTCGTCTCCCCTCGTCGCCGACCCGTATCCC
>MU278070.1:0-24655 GCA_022385765.1 Trametes cingulata
CCCCGAAATTGCGGATATGCTGCTCGAAATGCTCGAGCGAGTGCTGACGGGGTAGCGAGAAGCCGTTCGGCCGCACGTTGTCCTCGAAGACCTTACGGTAATCATGAAAACGCTTGAGAGCGTCTTTCATCCGAGAAAGGGTCTTCTCTGTGTGCTTTGCGCCCCGCACAATATAGCAGAATTCCAGAAACGCTCGCATCGCGCGCACGATGTCCGCGGGAACCAAGCCAGATATGGCAGGGAGATATACCTGTCGTAGCTAAGGCTTAGCAAGCTGCTTGTGGTGCCACTAAATACTGGCCAATGTTAAGATGGACGGGATACCTTCATGAGACCCTTTGAGTCGTCACCGGTCCACTGCTTGAAGTCGCGTCCGTCCTTGAAGCGACGCAGGCCGGGGAACGGGGGCGTTACAGCGATCCTAGTAGAGGGAAATTCAGTACAAGTCTCACAGATGTGAGAAGTCGTCTTACCGCCTGTCGATCTCATCTAGGATGATCTTCCCTTGCGCGTCACCGTGCGTGAACTTGAGGTACTCCTCGACCCACGTCACCAGGTGGTCCTTGAAAGTGCCTTTGATGACTTGATGGAGAATATCGCCGGAGAGAAGCTCGTGGATGTCGGCGCGGGGGAAGTCTGATGTGAAGGGCTTGAGGAGCTCAGCTTGAGTGTCGTGTGCGCCTTCCCGCAAGACCATTAAACTCACGATCACATCAGCTACAATACCGTAATCCCTCCAAAGAATTCCTGGTTCAAGAGATGCGACAAGTAGGTCGGTAAGCTCTCGAGAGCGCCGTGTACAGTCAACATGCGCATCAAGGCTACTCGATGGTTTCAGACAGCTGGGACGTGCTTGAGTGAGCGCAGTGACCAGCGGAAGAGTTTGCTGAAGCCACGTACGTGGGGCACCAACCCTGTACAATGCAGGAAGCGAGCACCTGCTCAGGGTAGTCCGCGATGTATGGCGCCAATCCATAGATCGCACGGCGATAGTGCGCGTCAGGACACTGTACGACTTCCGGTGTAGTCATCCCAGGACGCAGAGATGACAACACCGTTGATACACTCGTATGGAACAGTTGCCTACGGAACTTACGAAAGGGGATGCTGTCATTATGCTTACGCTCCGCTGTGAAGAAATAAACCGAGTTGTCAGCCTTACGCACCAAGCACAGTGAGACGGGATGTGGGCGCACTCTTTGGGATAGCCAGGAAAGCTATCGGCACTACTGCATTGCGATGTGCACGGCGGACGCTGTTCAAGACATTACCATTCAAGAGGTAGAGAGGGTAGTATTCGTTTTGTCCGGTGGCGACGGAAACCGTTGTCTTGTCGCTGCCGAGGCTGATGGGGACAAACATCGCACCGTGCGTTGAAGGGTCCTCGGCGATGATGTCCTGAAATGCATTCAACGTCAGAAAGAAATATCGCGAGCCTGAGAAAGAGGACAGCTTACCGCTTGTCGCCACGCCCACTCCGCAGACATCAAATTTGTATACTCGCGCTCTCCGTCCTCATTGTACTCCCTATAGGGCGACACGTTAAACTCGCCATCGAAGTCCGGGTTACGAAGCATCCAGATGGTCACGAGGCGGGGATCCCGAAAATGGATCTCGTACTCCTGGGTCATCCACGGTGGCACGCTGGCCTGAGGGAGTGGACCGTTGTACGTGATCGTAAACGACTGCCATGGGACATCTCCGTGGGGGATACTATCAATCACATTTGCCATATCCCGATGGCTTGCGAAGGGGGGTGTACCGCCGTACTGGATGAGGGAAGCTGCCCAGAGATCCATTAGGGTGTCAATCTTTGGCTGCGACATTTGGACGCGCTGGTAGAGGAATTCAGCGGTCTCGAATTCAACTCGATCCTGGAATGGGGACCAGTCGTTCGGGCTTTGTTTTGAGCGTGAAGGCGGTGGGCTACCAGGAGGGAGAGCATTGCCGCGGACATCACATGGGCACCCTTCGTAGACTGGTCAGGTTTGTCAAAGAGGTATAAGGACTGATATCGGCGTACCTGTGAGATACGGATGCTGAACTATCCTCAGAGGTCGAGGATGATCGACGAGTCGTAAATCAGGATTTTCCGCCGAGTAGACACTGGCAGCACCCAAGCTATGATCTTCAGCAGGACCGGAAGGGGAGTGGCTTGTTCGGGGGTCGTTCGGGTTGGCGTCACCAGATCGAGAACCAGAAGTAGTGTCGTGAGGCGGCGGGACCGAGGGATAGAGCGTGCGAAGGAGTGCATGTGTAGAGTTGAAGTGTTGAGTGAGGCCCGACGCGTTCCGGCAAACCTGTCCACATCCAGGATGGGGGCACTCGTAGCGGTTGGAATTATGCACAGCACGTATACGAGGGGGCATGGTAGATGGAAGAGCACAAGTCGATTAGACAGAATAAGGGGTGCGTACATGCAGTGGGCTCCAGCACGAGCGCGAACTGGTCGCCCGTGCTTAGTGAGTGGGCCGGAGCGGCGGCAGGCACGGGCCACTGCTCCCGACGCGATGGAAGTTTTCCCGCCCCCCGCCAAGTTTGCGACCACCACGTCGCTCCAGCCTAGCTCCAGGACCAACGGATGACTGACGATGCCCATCTCCTGGCTCGCTCCTGCGCTCTTCCCGACAAGGCTGCCTCGACATCATTTGCACTTGCATGCATCGGCTATTTTCTCTGCAGACTGCGACGACTCCACTGCAGCGGAGTTGTTGCGTCACTGAAACTGGGCAGGCGAGACGAGAGGTCAGGTCCCTAGCAACGCCAGACTTTATAAAGTCGCCCACCTTGCTCGGACAACGTCCAAGTCCCCAGCTCAAGTCCTTCCCTCCCTCTGACAACTGAGTCGCCCTGCTTGTCGACATCGCCCTCTCTTTCAGCTCTTTCAACTCTTTCCTTCCTTGCTGCTCAGACCACTCACCACCACGCGTCAACATGGCTTACGGTACTCGCGCGAAGACCTCTGCTGCGTCAGGTACGGCAGCCACTCGCCCGAATTACCGAGCCCTTGCAGGTATCGAAGGCGAAGACCATGTTCCTCGCCGCACGCCAGCCCAGGTGGCTGCTGACCTACGCCAGGAGGAGAGCCGGCGTCAGGAGGCCGAGGCAAAGAAAGCTGCGATTGCGCAACGTATCGCTGAGCTCGAGCAGGAGATGGCAAGGCAGGATACCTTGCGGTTTGATCAAGCAATCGGTGAGTATTCTGTTCCCCGTAGTGTACGAATGGTTGACGCACTGTAGCTCTAGCATTGGCGAGTATTGGCTCACCTGCCCTCGCAGTCGATGGCAATGTGGGGTACAGTCCTGCAAGTGCTGCATGCGAAGGCACGAAGCCGCGCAGCGCCAATACCAGCGCCAAACCCAAGAAGCTCTCACGCGCAGACGTCGAGGCTGCGAAGGTGGGAGCTGGTACGAAGACTCTCTCTCCCCCTCTCGCTCACTTTTTGCCAGCATGCCAATACTGCTAAGGCGAGCAACCTTCATGCCAAGCGTCCCGCTGACGATGTGGATTCTCCTACTCTCGAAGCTACCAGGTGAGCTCTCCGGTGTGGACTACGGTCTGTACCTAACCTCAGGCTGTACTGAACTTTCGCAGTGGGCCGGTGAAGAAACTCAAAGCAAAGGCGACGGCTGGTCCCAGTGGCTTCCGGGCTGACTGGAAGCTGCAGCGCGATCCGGTGATGTCGCGTGTCCAAGCAGGGTCTACTGTCACTCCCACCTCCGAGTCGGCTGCGCAGTCTCAAGATGTTGAATCATGGTCCGACCAGGAAGAAGCTCCAGAACCACTGGCAGTGGCTGGGGAAGCTCAAGCAGCCGCTACCCCTCAGCGCAACACATCTCAGGTGCGTCTGAGCCATTGAGCTCGATACCTTGCTTGTTGACCAAGCATTGAACCGTCTGGTCATAATCGTGATGCATTGCCCGGGCGCGAAACAGGGTGTCGCAAAGATCAAGCGGACTGCGGCACCTCACGGAGCTCGCATGGAGGTGTCGGTGGAGGCTACTACGGCTGGCCCAGGGGTGACTACCGGCACGGTATCCGCGGCGCCTCTTGCGACTGGTGCGCTCGCCACCGGACAAGCTCCGCGAGGCCGTTCAGCTGCCGGTAAGAAGACCTTCACTAATGGCGACATACCACTTCCTGCACCGCTGCATTGGAAGTGGCGCAAGGTCCTGGTACCGCGCTTTCTCACAGTCATCGGCGAGTACTCTGCCAACCCGTGGAGCACGCTCAACATGGACGTCAGCGGGATCCTTCAGGCGCTCTGGAATGAGATATTCCCTGGTGTGTCAGTGACTATATCGCCGCGCGAGGCCATCCATGATGTGGTATGTTCGCACTTCCGAGTCCCTCCGCTTTCCTCTCTCATAGGGGCCCTCTCATGATGTGATACTACTAGGCACAACAGCGGGTATACGAGTGGCGGGCCGCCATAGCTAGAGCAGCTCTGGACGCTGTCGCACGCTTCCTGCAGACGTACTTTATGACCTCTCAGGCCCGTGCTGACTACGTCGAATATGCGCTCGGGCCGGGCCTTCCCTTTCGGTATGCGAGCGTCAAGACCTTGGTGGAATCGCGAGAGACGGTGAGTGAAATGCCGGCAAGTGTTTCGCTGCTAGCTCACGTTCATGAGCAGAAAAATGTCGGACCTTTCCAGTCATCGTATATCCTCGATACATTGGCCTATGACTTCACGGTTACGGGTCGCACCGTCGAGAAGTCGCGGGACTTCCCGTATAGCGCGCTTACTCTCGCTGTTGTCGCTGTACGTGGCTACATGTGAGATGGCGGCTTTGTATTCTACTGATCTGCATCAGGTCGAGCGGGCACTCCAGCGCTGGACGACAGGCGAGTACCTCAAACCCGTGAGTTCGGACAAAGAAGCAAAGAAGAAGGACGCATTTTCTCAAGAGGCTCGCGCTGAGTCGACGCGCTCCTATCTTCGTGCCATCGCCAACCTCCGTGAGACTACATGGATCCAGATCATGCAAGGCGCCGAAGAACGAGCGGCTGCTGATGCTGCCCACGACATGGACGACATGGGACTCCTCGAAGACCGCGGTCAACCGGACGAGCGTGCAGTAGTAGACGAATCCGAGGATGATGAGGACTGAAGGTAAGTCGAGTCCTCCACCGCATTCTGTCTGCCTGTGTATTGACATGCCGTTTTGCAGTGCCGGTTTCTCAACCGCCCGCTCTCACGCTGCATGAGCGTTTCCTCAGCTCTCGGCTTGTCGATCATTGTTGTGCGGCATCTCTGATCCATTATACCCCATACACATGAAAGTCAATCTTCCCTACTTCTTTGCGACTCTCCGTCTTCCGATCCGCCTAAGAATCCATCCTCCTAATCATTCTAGTATATATAGTTGAGCTTTAGCTACCATACTCGAGTCATTCTTTAATCCGAAATGTCCAATCATCGTGATCCTCTCTGAATATCATCGGGATGCTATCTGTACAGGATCTGTGAGACCCCTGTCTAGCCTGGCTATCATCTGGGGACACTCTGGATGTGACCTGCAATTACTCTGGGATACGGTCTGTCACCAGAGGTGCGTGTCTGCTTCAGTACGGGACCTCCTGATCCCAGATACGTTCCTCTGACCGACTGGGGCGTCTGACGGGGCTGTGTCAGACATCCCAGGCGCTCCAGATCGGCGCGTCGTTTTGCTGATGAGATAGCCTCCGAACGGTGCAGCTCGAGCACTGAGGGGTCCCTACACCTCGTGAATGGTCGAGATCGCGTACGGAACAGTTTCCCAACACTCTGGCCTGGAGGGTTTTTAATTACATCGCGCGAACGAGGATCGGATGGTCTCCGACCACGGCTCTGGGCGGATCGACCCATGTACAGTACGTGATCATTCTACGCTCAGTTACGTTTTGCGCTGTGCACAACCTGGAAGGCGGTCATCACTGTGCTACAATTTTCTTTACCCAGTCGGTCACGGTGCGGTTCGTCTCCTCCGGGCTCTCGAAGTGCGGCGAATGTCCGATCCCAGGCATCATCTTCACCTCGACGCGATCGTACACCCTCCTCGCGATGCTGATCATCGTCTCGTAGAGACAGTGCAAGTCCTCCGTCCCCTGCACCACCAGCACCGGCAGCGGACGCGCATCGCGCTCCCATACAGAGTGGTCTTGCTTGCGCTTCAGGCTCCAGTAGCGTGCGGCGCGCGGCTGCATGAGAAACCCGCCCATGAAGGAGAGCTTATCCGGGTAAGAGAGAGGTGCGGCAACGCATGAGTCCACGAAGCGCTCCGCGCCGTCGCTCAGGTCGTCGGAGGTGAGAGAGGTGATGATGGGGAAGAGCTCGGTCATGACGGGGTGCCGGCAGGGCCCGTGGTAGTGCAGCGCGACGATGGAGCCGCCGACGTAGATGATGCCCGAGAGATATTCAACACCGTACGCGGTGACCACGTCTACGACTATCGCACCTGTTCCTGTAGTGAGTATTTTACTTGTGCGATGAGGTTCACGAACTACCTACCTCCCAGACTCCTATTCAAGAGAAAATGATGCACGTCAGTGGGCTGCTTCGGCCAGACCGCTTAAGCAAGGCTCACCATCCCATGAGGAAAGGCTTGACGACCCCAAACGCGTCGCATACCGTCTTGAAGTCCTCCGCGATCCTCCGTGACTCGTACCCCTCCTCGGTGAAGTATTTGCTGCTGCGTCCGTGTCCTCGCATCTCGTAGCGCACGAGGTGGAAGTCGCGCTGCAGCTCCGCGTCCGCGAATTGGCGGTCCCATCCCAGCGCGGTACATGAGAGCCCATGAACGAATACGATAGCGGGCTTGGACGTGTTCCCGTTCGACTCCGCCCAAATGCGCGTCCCATCGGGCGAGGTGAGCATGCGTTCTTGGGATGCCATTGTCTCTGTTCGTTCAGCGCAGTTAGGTAGAGCTGTTTGGGGGGTGGTTGTCTGCTGCTGTGTCCCCCGAGCTGGTCGCTGATGTTATCGTGAGGGAGACTTGAGCGTTAGACATCACGTTCCGTGAGCACGAGATATGCTTTAGACCTGGGAAGTGCAGCGAGGAGAGTCAGGCCGCCCACTCTTGCCAGGTTGTGGGAAGGAGCGCGGCCGCCTGACTCGGTCTCTGTTGGAAGGTTCCCTAGACTGGTAATGTCCTATGTGTGACTGTGAGCCATGCTATGAATGGAGACGGGGCCGGGTGGGCAGGAATCCGTGGAGCTTACGGCAAGGAGACCCGCGTATTCCGCACGCTAACTTGTAGTGCTTGCGAGCAAGTTGCACTATGCGGATGATGCGAAGCTAAACACTGCTCTACATATGTACATGTAGGTGCACGCATACTCGTGTACAGGGATTAAGCAATGTGTTGTTACGGGTATGCTAGATGAGCTGCAGATGACAATAGGTGAATGTGAAGATAACAAATAGATACGTTCTGTGCGACAGAGCAACGACGTCGAAAGGCAAAGTCTATATGCGAGCAAAACACCAACGAACGGTATCCCCATACGAGACGCACCGGTATACCCACGGAGAACCCTCGGCTACTGCTCGACCTTGACCTCCACGACAATGTTCGCGACCATGAGACACAGGTAGGCGCAAATGAGGGTGATGCCCCAGCTGCGCGGGAGGTGGTAGCCGTTGAGCGGGACGAACACAAGCGTCGCTACGAGGAGCGTGAGGAGGCCAGTGCCCGTGATAACGAGCGTCGGCGAGAAGTGTAGCGGGTACGCCTGGCCCGTCTCGCGAACGATGTACGAGCCTGATATACCAACGCCAAGCAGGATGTTGAGCATTGGTCCACCGAAGCACGCGGAGAAGCCCATAACGGGCGCGAAGACGGCCACAGACATGTTCGCGACGAGATCTGCGAGTGAGTTCCCAATGGCGAAGATGGTGATGCCGATGATGGCGTCTGAGAGACCAAAGATGAAACCGAACGTCTGCATTGCGATTTAGTAATGGCGAAAGAAAGACAACAGGGAACATAGAAAATATGCTGACCTGGAGAACCTTGACGACCTCGTCCGCAATGGCCATGATCCAGATGACGGCAACAGTGAAGCCCATCGCGCAGCGTGCAAGTTGAGAAGCGCGTGACGCGCCCGACTTTGCGAACACCGACACCAGGACACCTGCAGTGAATCCTGCAGTTCCGATAGCTAGTAACCACCACCCTTCGTACTGTACGTCATCTGCCACCGTTCACATGAGTTGTGCATTCATTCGTGACCTAGAGCATACTCACCGAGCATGACCGCTGCACAGAACAGCGGCCCCAGGCAGCATTGCACGGCCAGCAGCCACTTGTTGAACGTCATCTCGTGCATCTCACCCTCGACCTCATCCTCGGCAATGAGAGCGCGCTCGACGCCTTCCTCCTCGAAGTCCACTAGCCGACCCTCAGTCGTACTCCCAGATAGCCGCTTCTCCGTCGCCGCAGGATCCTCATACGCAGTCACAACCACCGGTAGCGTAAGGGTCAACAACATCACCGCAGGGGCGGCGAAGACAGCAGCGATCTTTCCGAGGAAGGACTTGCTGCCAAAGTTGTGCAGCGTCGGGAAGAGAATGTGTCCGACGTGTGCGAGCGTACCCCACGCGCGTTCTCTGCGCGAGGGCTGCACGAACGTCTGCGACTCCGAGTCAGTCTCGGATATGGGTGAGGCGGGCGTGTGAGCTATTGAGGGTAGCGGTGTGCGCTCGCCCACGTCTTGCGGTTCCTCGGTGATGGTCGGCGCGACGATCGTTGGCGGAGAGCGGTCATCTAGGGGAACACCGAGCGCGGCGTCCCATGGATCCTGCTCTAGGTCACGACTATGCCTATGTGGCGTCCGCAATGGCGTGCGCGATCCTGAGGTGGTGCGATGACGACGGTGATGCGAGGTTGCATACGGCGTCAAGGGGCTGTCAAACACGCTCAGTCGCGAGGAGGCGGAGTCTTTCTGGAGGGAGTTGACGACGCGCCGGAACTCGAGCGCGCCGACGAGCGAGAAGGATGGCATGTGACTTAGTCGGGGAGATGAGGGCGAGGAGGACCGTGTTCGGGGCCGCTGGGGGAGGTCGGTCTGGAGCCCGAGGCGGGGAGGTTCCGGGTGCGAGATGGCACGGGCGCGCGAGTGGTTTGAGCGGTCAGATGGTATACCTAGGGTGTTCGGAGTAGGAGAGGGCTCCGCTAATGCCATATCAGCGTTTGCCCGACGGGAGAAGAAGAACACGCTTACTATCATCTGCGTACGGTTCTTCGTCATGATACGGCTCCTCGTCGGCATACTCGCTCCGAATGAGAGCTTCATACCGTCTCCGCTTGTCCTGCCGCCGCTTCCACCAGCTCCCGAGGACAACTGAAGTGACGTACACGACGTAGAGGACGACCATGGCCGCGGCCTCCCACGCTTCCAGCTTGTTGTCCCAAAGTACAACCAGGAGGATGGACACGGCGACCGTGAAGAATCCGACGTCGCGCAGGAACGGTCCGGGGATTACCTTGAACGGCTTGATGATACACATGGAGCCCACCACGCATGAGGTTATGAAAGCCGCAGCGCCGAGCAACTCCCCGATCGCGAGGCCTCCGGAGTTGGACCGCATGGCGGAGAACGTTGCAAACATGTCTGGGCTGCCATTACCGAATGCGAGGAAAGTGACGCCAGCAACGTTCTCGTCGAGCCCGAGAAGGTGCGCAATAGTCCCGAGGTTTGGACAGAAGAAGTCGGAGGCGCTGATACCCAGAGTAGAGAAGAGGAACCCGAGCCAGAGCGCATAGCCGACGAAGATGAGTGGTCGGAGGGGGAGGTCAGCGCAGAAGTAAGAGTCGAGGTAGCCCAAGTTGAGGAACGTGCGCTCCATGGCGCAGGTATCCCTTACATGGGCGCATTGGTCCTCGAGCGGTACAGAGAGTGGATGGCATTCCTGGCTCAGTTCATCAGCCTGCGTACTCCGCACATAATGGACATACTATATAATCACCTCGTTAGCGAACGGTATAACATGTCCCGCCTCCGCGAAACTACGCTTGGCGAGACTAGAGCCCAGGAACGAGGATCGCGTGCCGACTTGGCTGTACCGGCTCTGGGACCAGAGGATGCAGTTGAGGGCGAGAACAGCGACAAAAGCGAGCTTGGCTGAGCCAGACCCCATGCTGGTCGAGGTGAGAGGAGAACGAAAGAAGGATGTCAGACTTCAGCGCATATAGGCAGAGATGAAAGGTGGATGGAGGACATGCTCGACGGTCGACAAGTCCGCTCCCTCCCAGCACAGTCACCGTGGTGCCTGTAGCAATTATGTCACCGATTTCGGTTTTGGCACTTATCGCCAGTAATCGGCAGTGTATCTGCGGCGATAAGTGCCCCGCTGCAATTGGACAACTTGACAAGCGCTGTGGCTGCACTGGGAGACATGTGAAAGTGGGCCAAGCCGACAAGTTGGCTTGAGCTCGACGTCGATCACGACGACCTCATCGTGTCTCACCCTGGGCTCGTCGTCCACGGTCCCTTGTATGCTGCCCAGGACAGCGCTGACGGCCCCTGACTCACCCTTGGAAACGTCTGAACATGTCGACACGCTCACTCGTCCATTTCTCCCGCCACACGCTAAAGCAGCTCAAGTTTGTGCTCCCCGGCGGTCTCCTCACATACTACTTTGACAGCCACAACATCTTCCTCGATCTCTTGAGGGGCAGCCGTGGTGGGAACGACTGGAGTCGGTACGTACCAGACTATCGTAACCTCAAGCTCCTGGCCGCGAACAGTCAAATATGCAGTTTCGCCGCACGGCTATCGGTGCTGTCCGCGGTTGTGACCATCTCGCTATTTCTGTATGTCCTGGTGCTCCCATTACTGCAAGGAGAGCAGCCAAATGTGAGTGAGCGTAGCACCGCGGTCAGGCACAGTACGCACGTCATTGACCGTCTCTGCGCAGTACCGGCACTGGCGACAATCCGGGGTACTGAGTACAGTGATACCTGTAAGTTGTGCTCATTCAATATCATGCACTCAAGACCTCCTCATCGCGTACAAGGTCATGACTGCCTCTATTGTCGCGGGCTGGTCTCTACTGGTATTTACCCTCGGACGCTGGTCAGAGTTGGGCTACATAGAAGGCACCTTGGCAGGTAAAGCCTCCGCTCTTGAGCGGGTCTGTGAGGGCCAATCAACTCGCTGACGCTGTCTCGCAGCCTCGGGCTTGTACGCGCTCGCGTTTGGGTTACTGGGCCTAATTCCGGCGCCCAAGGTGCACCGGCAGTAACACTGCGCCTTTTGTATCATCAGCTTGGGAGCTTGCACCCTTGGCTCTATGTATCTCACACATTTCTATCTCCTCCCTTTGCATTGTTCAAAGTGCATGCAGGAACCTCGCCCACTGGGTATTCCCATCGTAATTGTAACGGGACGTACGGCAACGACAGGCAGTCAAACCTCTCAAGCTCTCAGCTTTCAAGTGCGGTACCGGGAGGTCTGGGCTGCGCTCCTCGAAGGACTCATGCGCTCTGCGTGATCGTACGGATGTCTTGACAGATTCTGTTGCTATGACGTCGCAATTACACTGTTCAGCATCGACTTTGCAAAGCAATCAGTGCGATGCTCTCCATTGCCCCGCCTCCTCGGTCATGCCTCGATGGTTTCTGGCGGGTTCCGCGCACAAAGGGCCCGCTTTGTCCAAATTAACCATCACGTCCTGACCTATCTTCCACTGATATTCAGACGCAGTCCAGATTGAAATGACGTATCAGCAACGCGTCCGAAGTCGCGGACGTCCGGCAGACATGTCGGCCTCCAAGTGTCCAGAGGCTGACCTCTCGCTTGTCAGGCCAGTATGCTGCCTCTCTTGAAGACGGTTCCTATCACATCCCCTCCCACGATTGCATTCTCTACCCATCCTCCTCCACTGCCTACGACAATGCCTGCTAGAGCTCCTGGGTTCGTACGCCCTCTCCCGGTGAGCGTCCTCTCCATGCGCAACATCGCCCCCACGTCTAACCTGATCTGGTGCACTAGCTTGGCCAGGAGAGTCTACCGCGATCCCGCTCACTGGACGACACGCGTCGCTTTTCCTCGGAGACGGTGTTCTCCATCGGGTCCATCAGAGAGGAACCCATGGGCCCCCTTACCCGAACGCGCTCCCTCGCCTCCGGCGAGATCTTCATGTACTACGACGCTTCCTGGTCGACCGACGAGATGCGCTTTCCTCCAATTCGGCTGCGCCCCGGTCAGCCAGAGCCTGCGCCCCGCTCCGAGCCGGACTTGCAGGCTGCCGCGCGTATGGGGGCGGAGCCTGCCATAGTGTCCGTCCAGGGTTCGCCAATGAGGGGACTCGCTCTCGTCAAGGTAGTCAGCAAGGCGAAGGGGTTTGCCAGGGTCGTCGCGAAGAAGTCGATCCGTAAGGTATGAGAATCTCGTTCATGCCAGTGATGGATGGCGCCCTGACGAGAGGTTTACAGCTTCGCAAGAAGAACGCGGGAGCTGCGATATCGGACTCTTCCTCCACGCAGTCTGTGACGGACACCATCCCTGGTGGATGGACCGACGTAAGTCGCTGCGCTTCTTTCTGAGCGAGTTTTCCGGCTCACCAGGACGACTAGTCATCCACGGCAGCATCGGGCGTCTCCATTGTAGTCACGTCCGAGACCGACGCAGGGGACGATCCCAAGGCTGAGCCAGTCCCTGTGGTGAGTTCTGGCATGCGACTATGTGTTACTGCTATACTGCGGTCGCTCACTGCTTGTAGCCCAGCGAGTGTCGCTTCAGCGTCAAGTCCTCCGATGTTGCTCACATCTACGTATCCCCAGCGAGGCCACAGAACTCCACGCTTTCTGAGGATAGCATGGCAGAGAGCACTGCAGAGAGCATTGCAGAAAGCACCACGGAAAGTACCGCCGAAAGCACCACGCAGAGCACCGCCGAGAGTACCGCCGAGAGTACCGTGGAGAGCACTGCGGCAAGCACCGGAGAAACCACTGTGGCGAGCAGTGGAGGGAGCATAGTGGGAACTCCGGAGGAAAGCCTCAAGGGGTGCTCGAAGGAAAGCGCGGAGAAAGACACTGAGGAAAGCGACTGGCCGTCCTCGCCGAAGCTAGACGAGGCGGTGGCATATGAGCTGCTCAACATCTTCTACTATTGGCGTCCGTCCAAGGCGGGAAGCTCTGGAGGTACCGCGGACTCGTTGAAGGATCTGGAGGACAAGGCCAAGGCCAAGGCCCAAGGGAAAATGCGCCAGCCTGCGAAAGCGAAGGTGAAGGCGAAGGCGAAGACCCAAACCCACCCGCAGGCGCAGGAGCGGGCGCAGACGCAGCCTGAGCCACAGACGCAGACCAAGGCACCCGCGAAACCACAGGACGGGGTTTTCGCCAACCTAACGCACATCCTTCTCTTCTTCCCCTGGTGCATCGCCGTCGGCGGCGCGATCCTGCTTGCCCCCTCGAGCGCCGGCCGCATCGCGTTCCACGGCGGTTTCCTGCGCGACGCGCCGCCGCCTGGGCTCCGCCGCTTCGCGTACTGGGCGGCGAATGCGTACGAGCACGTCTTCGTCTTCCTCGCAGCCTGCGCGTTCTTCTACCTCCACAACCCCACCGCGCAGCGCCTCACGATCATTGGCGCCTGTGCGTTGCGCTTCGTCTGGGTCTGGCACGGATACACACCGCCGGCCCCGCAGGGCGTGGTTCAGCGGCTGGGCGAGGACGACCAGGAGAGCTTGTGGCTGGCCTGGCAGGGCAAGATGCTCATCGGCACCTTGATGAGAGAGAGGGAGCGGAGGCAGCAGAACCGCTGGGACGGGATGGACGATGAAGTGGTAGGAAGACAGGGACGTGGCCGGCCGCTCCGTCCTTCGAGGGCTTGAACGCATCCGGTCGATCTGCAACTCAGGCTCGTACCATAACGTCCGTTCCCTCCTCGAATGCCCTCAGTCGACTGTCGGGCTTGTCGGACACACGCTCTGCTCTCCTTCCCTTGCTTGTACGCTCGTCTCTCTTGTCAGTTCGGACACAGCATGGACTATGATCACGACTATGCAAAACGGACACTTAGAAATATACTTAGTATCTACTAGCAATTACGGATGCCTCTACTGTCTATACGTCAGCTGAATATATACCATACTGTTCGCCGCGCCCCTCGGGCAACAGAGTTCGCTCAAGAGCAGGCGCATCTTCAGATGGTCCTAGCTTCCTCCATGCCCTTGCGGAGCGCCTGCATGCAGGCAAGACCCTTCAGCCTGCGCTCCTCGATCTCGCCACCGAGCGCCTGCTCCCACCACCGCTCGCCCTCGGGGACCTCCCGCCAGCCCTTCGTGAAGAACTCGCGGAGCCCCTTGAGCGTCGCCTTGCTCTCCTTCGCCGAGCTCAGGTGTACGTCCCCGCGGAGCTCGCGCACGCGCTCCCAGTGCGGCGGCGGGTTCTCGCGCGAGTACGCCTTGGGCGCCGGCTTGCCGTCTTCGGTCGTCGTCTGGGGCGGCGCGCAGCAGAAGCCGTCGACGGCGTAGACGAGCGCGGGCGGAACGGTGATGCGGCCGATTTTGCAGACGATCTCGGAGATGGCGAGGCAGTTCAGGACGGCGCCGTCTGGCTCTGGACGCTCCAGGAGCTGTGCGGCGAGGGCCTTGACGTTGGGTGCAGAGCCGCCGGAGGGGAGGGGGGTGGAGGTGCCCGTGTTGATGCCGTTCGCGGTGTGGAGCGAGGGGTTGGGCGCAGCCTCTGCTGAGGGCGCCGAGGAAGGCGTCTCAGACGGCTTGATGTGAGCCTTCTTTCCCTGCTTCTTTGGCTTGGTCACGTAGCGCGTTACAACGTATAGCTATATTGGACAGCCGGAAAAGCGCATATAATCAGCAAGCAAATCAGTGGACGCGGTACAGGCGGTACTGACCCATTTCTGGTCCCAACTCATGATGCCGACGCGCATCTCATAGTTGGAGAATATGGGAATTTCACGCAAGAAAGAGAAATGCGTGGCTGCAAGCGGGGAGTCAGTATACCATGTGCTGATGTACGACGCTTAGGGCCTGAGGAACTGACCTCCAAGGCCCATCCAGCCACCGACGCGGAAGAAAGTGGGACCACACGCGAGCGCATACTTGAAACGCGCTGCGTCGAGGTGCTAGGCAATGTTGAGCGCGCGGAGAAGGGAATGACGGGGTGCTATGTACCTTCGGATACGACGAGTTGCTCAGATGCAGGTTGAAGTCACAGTCGTCAGGTCCTGGAGGGGATGTGGGTGAACCGCGTCGTGATATGCGTGTGCGAGGAATGGCACGAGACAGAGGACGTACCGGCCCAGCATGTGTAGGTCACCTGCATCTCAAACGGATTCGCGCCGACATTCGACAAGTTCTCGAGCCATTCCAGGTTCTTCTGCCTACGGACTTCGGGCGAGCGGAACATGTTGGAGAGCCGGTGTAGCAGGAACTTGCCCCGCAGGACGAAGACGGGGTGCCATACGCGGTCTGTCCGGCTTCAGCCTGCGGCGAAACATGATGCAAGACGCAGAAAGACTCACAGTGCCAAGCAAAGGGCCATGACCGAACTTGCACCAAGAACAAGAGGAGTACGAGGTATTTGGCGAGGCGAGGCAGAACGTGGAGGGTGCGGGCGGTCAGCAGACTCGCTAGGTCTACATTGTGGCGCCGCGCACGATACACCGGTTAGTTCGAACGTCATCCACGCAGAAGTCGACAAGACGCGCACCTGTGGCCGACATGCTCGAGAACGTCTGCAGGAGGGCCTGCATGCTGCTAGCGCGGTGCGCGATTCGACGGCTCACTGCGGCGCGACGGAGGGGGAGACGGAGACGACGTCAAGCTTTCCACGGCTGTGGGTGCGAGATATAATGGCATGCTCACTCTTTGCTTCCACCAATCACGCTGAGGCGTGCAATGTTCTGGCTTTCGTACAATGGCGGGTAATCGTTGAGAGCGTCGGCCAGAGCAGGACACCGAAGCGGTCTGCGCAACTGGACGGCAAGCTCCCCCAACGAATCGACGCCCGGATATCATCGTCTTGCTAAGAGCAGGCGTAGCGCTCGCAGCGGTGCCTGTCCAAGCCCCCGCCCCGGCTACTCCCTCTGCCGGTCCCGGGGCCGCAACTCCAAGACAACTCGAAGTCCGGAAGTACTCTGCTCACCGCTCATAACGCTAGGAGAGTAGAGAGTGCATTACGCAAAACCAGACGATAATGACATGAGTGTACAGTATTGCATAGTAGGTCCACCATCCGAGATACCCAAGAAGCCGCCTCACAAAACCACACCTCAGAACATACTGCCGAAGAGCCCACGTTGTCGCCGAGGCGTAGGCTGCACATCCGGACGGAGCGTAGCAAGGCTGTTGAGCTGCTTCATGACCTACAAGCGCCGCGTAAGCGCAGAGCTACGGACCGAGGAAAACAGCGTGATACTCACCTCCTCGAGCTTATCCTTGCGCTCCTGGAGATCGAGGTGCTTGCGGATTATGGGGTTCTCCCGGGCAAACTCAACGATCTCCTTCCGATCCAGATCGTAGAGCAGTCGTGAGTCAATTTCACGAGGGAACTAAGACGCATGCGTCAGCGACGAAATGATCCCCAAACTTCCGACTTCGGCCTACCTGGTAGAAGAAGTGGTCGAGCAGCTCGATGTTGATAAACATCGCAGCGGTGTATGCGAGCTTATCGGCGACGACGTTGAGGAATGCTTCCGGACACAGGACGTCATTCTCCGGGCCGGCCTTACATCGCTTGGATTTGAGTGCGGCGAGCCTGAGCTTGAGGATGCCGAGGCGGTCGTTGTACAACATGGCGTGCCGGGCTGAATGGATGCTTTAGCAAGGCGACAAATTCTAGGAGCGGGAGAACGCACCATCGAGTATCTGAGCTGGCGGGTATCGGTACTCGTCCCCGTTCACGTCTGCCGCAGGCTCGGCCTCATCCCCAGCAGTGAGCCTGCGCTGTTTCCGCTCGCGCTCCTTCTCCTCCAGCTCCTTGACGTAGCTGATGAGGTTGTTCAGGCGCCTGTTCCCGCCCACTTTGCCCTTGATTTCCTTCAGCTTGTCCTCGCAGAGCTTCATCTCGCGCTCGAACAGCTGCACGGCCTCCGCGCGCCCGGCCTCCCACTCGCGCGGCTCGACCTCGACCTCGAACTTGTACGGCTTGATGCAGTTCTCGACCTGGTCCGACGTCACGCCGATGCGCTCGCGCAGGAGCATGTGCGAGAACTGGATCAGCCGCTCCGCCGCGCGGGGGTGGAAGTTGAACGGCTCGCCCTGTGCGATGGAGTCGATGAGTGCGCGCAGTCCGTCCGCAACAAGGAGCGTCGAGTCGCGGCCGACACCGCTCTTCGTCAGCAGGGACGAGGCCGCGTCGAGCTTGTACCGCCAGTACGGCTCGACGTCCTCGGGCTTGATGCGTGCGTCCGCCGCGAGCGCAGTCAGCTCTGGGGCACGCTTGTCTGTCCAGTACAGCTGCTCGAGCACGTCCATGACGCGCTCCTCGAGCATCGCCTTAAGCTTCGCGCGCACCTGCGGCTTACGGAACTGCGCGGTGTACTCCTTGAAGCGTGCTTTGAGCAGATCCATCGTCTCCGCGACATACGACTCGGCCGAAATCCGACGGTCGTTGTACTGGACCTTGAACTGGTACTGCGCCTCCTCGAGCTCGAGCTGGACAGCGTTCGTGATGCCGTGAAGCGAAGACGCCATAGACGACTCGAGCACCTCCATCAGTCGCCGGCGGAGCGTGTCAGTACCGACCATGAGTGAGGACTGCTTGCCGAACAGCTCGCGGTGAGCGCCGAAGTAGTCCTCCTCGTTCCGCCTTGCGACGGTGCCCAACCTGTCCTTGTTGATCTTCTTGCCAGACGTTTTGCAAACGACGCCGACGTAGCCAAGATGGAGAGGGTAACGGTTCCCAGCCAGGATAGCGGCGCCTTGCTCGGGTGGGACGAGGTCCATCTTCGTGATGACACCAATCGTCCGCAAGCCGAGAGGGTCGACCTTCCTGCTCGCGCGGAGGGCCGGCGAGTTCGCGAGATCGACGTCTGCGGCGCATACAGCGAGGATGATGTTCGGTTCCCGGATGTAGCGCTCGCATAGGCCTGCGATCTTCTCCTTCAGGGATTCGGGCTGATCCATAGAGGCGATCTGAATGTATCCGGGGAGATCAATGAGCGTGAGGTCGGGGACATGTGGGCTGTAGATGCGGAGGTCGATGGGCTCGTTCGAGACAGCCTCGGACGCAGGTACAGCCAGGTTCAGGTCGGTGAGTGTCCGTTGGATGACGGAGAAGTCGCTGATCTTCCCGAGACCTAGCGCAGGGAACTCTCCGTACTCCTCAGCCGGCTTGCCGTTCTCCGCGGGTGTGTGGATCAGCGTGAGCTCAATGGGTCGCCGGGTGACCATGTTGTTTCCCCTACCCAACTTTGTTCAGCAGTCTAGACTTACCTGATAGATGCATATGGCAACTCACTTGGGCAAGAACTCATGGCCGACGATAGCCTCGAGGACTGAGCTCTTACCTGAGCTCTGGCTACCGATGACGACAATGCTCGGGAGCTTCAGAGCGTCGCTCTGGTCGATGCTGATCAGCATTGTCCGAATCTCGATGAGTTTCCTCGTCAAGTGCATCAAGCCGTTCTGTCGTCCGTCCGAGCCGTCGTCCTCAGCAGCCTTCGAGTCCGCCGCAGAGAGCGAGGTAGCAGCCATCATAGCGGCGAGTGCCGCGGCCTCGTCTCCATCCGGTCTACGCTTCCTCGAGGAAGGGCCAGGGTCTTCGCTGTGATGCTGTCGACCACCACCTTCCGAAGAGGAAAACAGATCCTTGATGAACTCCGGAGTCTCAAAAGAGGGGAGCTTGATGTCCGATACGCGGGAGGATACGTCCTTGACCACGCCCGAGGCGGTATCGAAGGCGTCCGAGACGGTGTCTTGTACCGTGTTCAAGAAGTCGGTCGACTTCTTCCTGAATTCTGCACGAAGTGTCAGTTCCTATAGCCCAAGCGTTTTTCGCGACCTCTAGCTGGTGTGCAACTCGCGAAGTTGCGAGCCCGCCAAATAAAGAGTGGATACTCACCTTCAAACTTGTAGTTCGCGTAAGTAAAGCCTCCCGCGCCAACCGTCGCAGTCGCGATCGGCACCCGGAACGCACGCAGCACGAACCGCGGAATGGCCGTATATGACAGTGCGCGGACGTGCATATGCCGCATGCTCCCCGGGGACACTCCATAGCGCGAGCGTGTCCGCAGCTGAGTGTTCGTCAGGAAGGTGGCGAACTGCCTGTGTATGGGGCGGGTGACCAGCGGCGGCTTGCGTGCTGCCGCTGCCTCCGACGCAGCAGCGGTGCCGTATGTCGAGGCCTTGCGCGGAGAGAAGGAGAAGGCGGACGAGACGCGGCGGCGGAACGAGGAGTACATCCTGCGCGCTCTCCGGGAAGGCGGACCTTCTCAAAGTGTAGTTGACGTGCTCCCAGTGATTGTAAGTTTTCTCTCGTTCCAAGCAAACCTCGAGCTCCTGAAGCTCAGAACCAGAGAAAGCAGAAGTTGGGGGAGGAGGAAAGCAAGAGACGGAGCCGACAGTACGCGCGCGAAGGGAGGTGCTGAGTGACGCTCAGCGTCGGCATGACGAGATGTCGCGGCGATCGAATCCTCGCGTGGGACGCGTGGCGGAGGAGAACGTCGCGTGCATCGGGGGGCTCCTCTTCCACCAACCACCACCATGGTTGTTTTCCCACGACAATGCACTCGTTTTTTCCCCCCAAAACCCCCCCGTATGGACCCCCTTGGGAGTCTCAGGTGCCTTAACGACACCAGCTGCCTAGCAGCAACCTGCTCTGCAGGAAGCCCGATGGGCAAGGGAGCTAGCTCCCCACGACTCCGTCGAGCTGGCAAACCCAGCCTTGAACGAGAGTGAGCGCCGAGGTGGGCGCTCGGAGAACGAGAAGCGCCGAGGGCGATACCGGGCCATCGGCCCGTGCAGCGCGAACGAAGGCGAGGCGCCCTTCGAGTTAACTGAGGAGAGCCCCGGAGGTGGGACCCCACCCCACCCACCCCACTCGCCTGCTGCCCCCAGGCCGTAAGACCCCTGCAACTGGCGGGGCGAGCCGCTCGGCCTGACAAGTATAGTGCAGGCCTGGAACTCAACTTGGAACTGAGCGTTAGGGCGCAATAGGTCTGAAGAGTGGCCAGTTGAGTATGAAACATCACAAGGAGCCAACTGCTCTGACAACTGGCGTATCTAACAACAGCCTAGACAGCAGAACGATTGGGAGGACCCCAGGCGTACAGGCTGCACCAAAACCCCTCCCCCTTCACACCCTCCTTCATTAACAAGCGCAGTGCGCGCCTCCCTTTGACAGGGAAGACATGCAGTCTCATTAAACTTTGGTGAGCCGATCTGCACTCTAAACGCTGGCTGGAGTAGTATATATACCTGGCCATCCAGACCAGAGAGCAGGACACAAGCATCACCCATGATCATTACAATCTACGCAAAGGAACGTGGCTCAGCCCCAGCTGATGACCCCCACCGACCATCCACCATCGTCCTCCACTACGACATCCCCGTCGTCCCCAATGTCCCACTCCAGACAGGGCAGAAGGTCATGGTGGTCAGGCTCATCCCCACCCAAATGCCTGCCATCCCCACAAACACCCCCACCCCCCCCCCACTACACCGTCCAGCAGACGGGCATCGTCAGAACTATCACATCGATCCGGGCGTTGGAGCAAACTCTCACAGAGTTTGTGGTGAGGAACGAAAACGACCAATCCCCAGTGTCCTCGGCATACATCGCCATCCAACACGCCCCGGGAAGCACAGTGAGGCTCAGCCTCCGTGAAGCCCTCGTTCGCGCCGCTCTACGCCCCTTCCTCCCTCGAACCCGCCATATCCCAATCGAGCATGACGCCGTCATCCTCCGGAACGTCACTCGACTCCGCCCGGAGAGCGAGCGAGGAGAAGCCCTGTGCCAAGAGAGTAGAGCGGAAGGGGAGATGGTCACGGCGAGCGAGAGATGGTGGAACGAATGAGCGGGACAAACAGGCGATCGTGAGCGGTGGTATAGCGGCAGGCCCTGGAGGAGTTCAAGAGTTATACGATCCGTACGCAGCGCGAGCGAGTGTACGGACAGGAGATGTTCTGAAACAGAGACACACGACCAGCCGGCGGAGTACTTAAAGCCTAGCCTGCATGACCACACGCTGATGACACACGACTGTCCATTGCAGCACATCTCGGAACTGAGACCCGAACGCCGCCCCAGCAACCGTCTAGACAAGAGATGAGTCTCTATGGTTGCCACCGAGACTCGGCCTGATAGCGCCGCTAAGTGATAAAACACGACCGACCAATAGACGAAAGACTCAGCCACGGGATCCAAACAGGACCAAACACACAAGCGTCAGGCGCCTCAGCCACAGCACAAAGAGGACGCAATGAGCTTACGTAAACCACTGCGCAAACAAGGCGCAACAGAACTCAGAACTGTGGCCACAGAACAAACGAGCCACAACAGGCGCAGTAAGCGCTGGGGACAACAAGCGCAAACGGAGTCATGTGACCCCCGGAGTGCCCGAGAACAGAGGCGCGCCGAACACCTGAATGCGGAACACCGACTGCTACCACCACCAATGACGCCCGCTGAGCAAAGCCCGGACGCGAAGGAGGACAGTACCGGCGCGATCCATTGCCAGCTAGGGAGGGAATCGCCGGGAGCGACGAAAGACCCCAGGTGAGAGCCCAACCACCGCCCCCCCCTCCCTCCCAACGTCCACCACGTCTGCCACCACAACAGCTGGCGAACGAAATGGACAGCGCATCCCGCCCTCCCTCACCGGACTTCCCACCGTCTTCGCAACAGAAGCCGCTGAAGCACATGCCCCAGCGAGCCACGCCCCTCCGCGGGCAAGCATGGGTTCGAGTCCCTCCGCAGAGCGTCCCAATCACCCCGTCCCCCCCTACCCCGCCGAAGCGCGAGGACGGCAAGCTCCCGAGCCCGCCGCAGCTAGGATGGGCCAAAAGAACGGCGATAGTTGTAAGCACTACCCCAAGTTCTAACAACACGCAGGGACTAACAAAAATAGTCCTCGAAGTCGACCGAGACGGCAGATGCCCTCGTCTCTGCTGAGCAACAGGAGAGCAGTGAGGTCAGCCCAAACCGCTCCCCAACCCCGGTCGCAGCAGGTACGACGGCCGTCCTAGAGCACGAGACCTACCTTGCCCTCATCGCGGCCCAACAACTCATCGCCAACGACGACATGGGCGACCGCGGCGGCCCTGCGATGCCAGCACAGGACGCCGGCCCGATGCGCGGAGACGAGCGGGCGGAGAGCTGGCACCAAGCCTCCGCCGACTTCGGACAGGAGCCCTTCAACTACCCTGTCGACCAGTTCGATGACGGAGCCCGCCCGGCACGGAAGAGACAGCGCACGGATTCGAGCGAGATCGTGCAGGACAACGCACACGCAGCAGGCCACGCCTGGCAGCTGGAGGACCCGCTTGCACCCCCCGTGTGCCCGACGCAAGCCGTCGGCGACACGCCGCCCCCGTATGACACAATCCCGACGCGGGCAAGAGCCGCTGCGCCTCTTGGACTCGCTCCCACCCCCCGAGCGATGGCCGCACCCCTTCAGGACCCGAAGGGGAAAGGGAAGGCCTTCGATCCTGCGGGCCCCGCTGCCGCAACAAGTGAGCACGTCCTGATCTCGGTGGACGAACTCGCCCGCCTCCGATCACTCGCGTTGCAAAACGACACCGACGCCTCGAGCTTCGGAGCAGACGTATTCGGGAGGAGTAACGAACGGCACAACTACGAGACGACTAGTATCAAGTCTGCTGGGCACGATGAAGGAATCCCGCAGCCCATTGACCTCAGGACGGCGCTCCGCCACCCGAGTAGCGGCCAAGCCTCTCCTGCGAACGCCTTCCCGCTAACGGTCGACTTCAACGACCCTGAGCAGCGCCGCCTACTTCGCGAGCTACTGCTCGGACGAGAACGTGCGATGCTAGGGATGCGCACCCGCACAGACGAGATGGACGTGGACGTCGCGGGCGAGCATGACGCCCAACCACCGATGCTCCCCCTCCACACCCCCCTCCCAGTAGAAGGCCCTCCTCATTCCACCCCACGCGCGAGTGGACCCAGCACTACCCGCCTCCTCTGGGAGATAGCGGAGCCCTCGACGGCCCCAGCCGACGCACAGCCCGAGCAAGACGTGATAGGACTAGGCCTCTCCGTTCCGCCGATGGGAGAGGCCGGGCGCTTCCCCGCCGTGCACACACGCTCGCCGAACGATCGCGTCCGAGGCATCCCTCAGGAGGCACTAGATGAATTCTCGAAGCTCCCGAGAGCGACGAAAATGGTCCTCGAAGTGTACGGTAAAGCTCAAGTAGATAGGGCGGAGGCCACGAAGATCACGCGCGAGATCGAGAAGATCATCCGGGCGGCAACGGGACTTGATGTGTTCGCCCTCACGCCACCTCCTCGTCCGTCCCCGGGCACGCCGCCGTCGGAGACCCCTACGGCCTGGCTCCTTACTGGAATAACTCCCGCTGCGTCGGATATCCTTGCGCGACGTCACGGATGGGCCACTCCGGACGTGGCCTTCTTTGCCTACCACCACCCGGAGCCGATCCCGACGTATCTCTTTGCGCTAGAGGGCTTCAACCAGAACAACGCCAACACGGCGGCGGCCATTGTGCGAGAGGAGTTCAGACGGGAACCAACGTTCACCACTATCCGAAACCTAGTAGCGGCCAACGCTGCTCTCAATGGCGACGTCAAGGGAGCGATGGACAGAATACTCATGTCCGTCCGAGTCGTTCTCCGGCGGGAGGGACCGAGTGAGGACGACCCGTCTCTCGGCCACGTCTACATGGACCCGCCCACCCTCTCGGCGGACCTGTGGACGGCCTGGCGCGATGGCCTCCTCACGAAAAAGTTCTCGCGCACCCTCTACTCGCTCGACTACTGCAAGGAGAGCATCAGATGTGACCGATGCCACGCTGCCGACCACCGCACTACGCAGTGCGAATACATGCACCTCGGAGACTGGCATGGCACCTTCACTCCGGCCCAGCCGAGCCCCCCCACACCTCCGCCTATAACGGAGGCCCGGGAGGACCTCGCTCCCCGGGGATCTCGTGGAGGAGGCCGCGGATCCTTTAGAGGTGCGGGCGGAGGAGGACAAGGACAATGGCGGGGCGCGTCGGTGAGGGGCCGTGGCGGGAAGAAGTTCGCTCAGGGAACGGTCCCTCGCGGTGGCTAGAACGTAAGACGGACGCTCCCGAACCCGGGATCTGACCCCACCTGTCCACCTGCTACTGATCGTCCTGTCTGCTACCGTGCCCCCGAGCCGCTCCTGTTTCTTGAGACTGCCACAATATATCATGACTGTCCCTGCTCACCTGTGTGGCATGACCGACCACGCAGCGCTGCATAGTATGCGTGAATCGAGCTGCAACCTGTTCAGTGAGGCCGAGAGCTGAGGCACGCATGGTCCGCTGTGGCCCACATATACTGGTCAAATGACACAGGAAAGCCATGGTGCTCCCACCACTAACGGCGGCCTATTTAGGCCTTGACGTGCCGTGCCGAGAGGCTGAAGCCAGCAGACATGACGCGCCTGAACTGTGAGACGCTGACTGTCTGCGAAGAGCATAGTCATCCGCGAGAATCGGACATATTCTCTTGCCGTACGCGATAGTTGCAACGTACG
>MU278073.1:0-22666 GCA_022385765.1 Trametes cingulata
TTTTTTTTTTTTTTTTTTTTTTTTGGTGCTTGCCCGGCGCGGGACAAGGTCCCTTCCGGGTCAATACGCAGGTATCGAGGCTAGCGACCTCTGCACCCCAGGGGAAATGCATTTATGCACGAGCACCGTACGCTAGGTGCCCCAGTGTGGGACTGCCGGGCGCCCTCGTGCAGGTGACCTCTAATCATCCTGCATCGAGATGCGGCGCATCCAGCCTACCCACTAAAACCCCCGGAACATCAATCCAGTCTTCGGGCAGCGCCTCTCCATCTTTGAGCAGCCCGGTCCATGTTCGAAGCACTGTTTTCCTCGGCAAAGCCCTTTTACCGCACGCCCTGCTAGTGGCGGCCACATCCAGCTGCAGCCTCTTATTTATGGCCGCCATCCATCGTCCTCTCACTT
Source organism: Trametes cingulata (assembly GCA_022385765.1). Taxonomy (NCBI): domain Eukaryota; kingdom Fungi; phylum Basidiomycota; class Agaricomycetes; order Polyporales; family Polyporaceae; genus Trametes; species Trametes cingulata. Next base: position 403 of record MU278073.1, read on the forward strand.
CTGTCACCGTGTGCTCACGCCCCGGCTGCTCGCACCAGGCGATTACTCGTTCACACCGGAGGACCCAGACACAGTAGGCCGATTCAGACACTACTAGCCGCAGCAGGCGCGAGCCCGACCGGTCAGTTGACCCATCCTCCCTTGTTGTGGACAACAGTGGTCCTCCGAGCGCCATTCCGAGGCTGACTCCCGGGAGCTCCAGGCCGCGTCTCCCGAGGAGTTCTCTTGCCGCCTCCCATACTTCGGCTCGTCCTGTTGCGTCGCAGTGTACCAGGATGTGTTCGAGGGACTCCTCCGCGCCACAGCCCGTGCACGTCGCCCGTGCTTCCAGCCCTGGGACGTTCTTCCAGAAAGCGCCCACCTTATATGCGCCGTGCGTTGCCTTCCAGAGGAAGTCCCGGACCACCGGTCGTATTGGGTCCTGGCGCAACCCAGTCCAGAGCGCTTTCTCCGCATAGCTCTTCCCCGACCCCGCGGTTGCCACCTCGAGCGCACTTCTGACATTTTCCTTGGTTGTTTTGCGTTGTGGTGTGCTCGTACGGCTTTGGATCAGCCGGTAGGCCATACTCTGGGAGATGCACGCGAGTTCGGCCCCTTCCATGAGGAAACGCGTTGGGTGCGGAAGCCTATATGGCAGGTACGTTCTCTCCATCATCGCTCCCTGTCTTGCCAACTTATCCGCCTCTTCGTTTCCCTCCACCCCCGTGTGCCCTTTTACCCACCGGAAAGTAGTCGGGGCGCTCCTTGCCCTGAGGTCCGCCGCAGCTTCTTTGAATAACGCTGCATTGGCCACTCCGAGCCACCCCCGACCCTCCCATTTAGGCAGGTGTAGGGTGAGCCCATCAATCGCGTAACGCGAGTCACTTACGATGTGTAGGGGTGCAAAGGGTGGCGTTTTCGCCACTGCTACAGTAATTGCGAAAATCTCCGCCGCCTGGTTAGACGGGTCGTCTCCGGGCACTCGGACTCCGGCGTTCCTTTCATCTCCGGCCGCGAACCATGCTCCACTTCCCGCTCGGGCGCTGGCCAGGCCATTTTCCACGCACGACCCATCGGTATGTACCTCCACCGATTCCTGCTCTACGGCGAACGCACGTGGAGGCCTCACTCCTGTTCGCTCTCTCCGCGGTTTGGCTTCCACAAAAATCCTGAAGACATTCTTCACTGGCAGGTCTTGGCGGACCGTCGGGTCAAAAAGTATTCTCCCCTGCTCACTGCGCGCCATCACATTTCGCTCTTCGCGGGACTTCGTCAGTGACAGCCCATCATTGTTGCCCCGTCTTTCCGGGTGCCACAGCGGCCGTAGCTTGTTTATCGCCTGTCTCGCTGCTTCTGCACACCGGTGCGGGTTCTCACAGCATATGACTCTTCGGTCCCGCTCACAATCTGCACAGGGGCACACCCTCGACGCTCGGTGCCCGCTCGCCCGGAATGTAACTCTATACGCTACTTTTGCGCACTGCGCCGCCGTCATTACACCATGTCGCTCCCGGAGGCATCTGTTCGCTTTCGAATTTCCTACATATCGCCCTGGCTTTAGGCCGCAGTGGTACCAGACTGGCATCGCGCCTCGCAGCTCTTTCGAGGGGTTCCTTGCGTCACAGGTGAGCCCGTACTTCGCAGCTGTCTTCACCATTCTCTGGAGGTCATCCGGTAGGCCCGCCTCTCCCCGTGTACTGACCTTCCACGTTTGCATGAACACATTGAACCTCGCGTCCACATCGACATTTCTCGAGGAAGCTGATACTGCCCGTGCTAGTAAGGCATCAGCCAATACTGCCCACCTCGGCCGCGTCGCCGACAGATTAAGGTACTCTTTTAGCCAGACGAGTTCAATCGCCTCATTCCGAGCTTTCAGGTTAAGGAGCCCTAACCCTCCGTCTTGTATCGGCGCGTATAGCATCTCTCTGGAGACTCTCGGGTGCGCATCCCCCTTCCACATGAAATTTATGGCCAGTTTGGTTAGCTTTTTCAGGGCAGTCTCCGGCATGGCTTGTGCTTTTGTCAGGAACTGCGTTCTGCCTGCCAGCTCCATTCCGACAATCAGTTTTCTCCCATGGAGCGTTGGGTTCCTTTTTCCCCATCTGTCAAGGCACCCCGACACCGCCTCGATTACTCTGTTCCACGGCTCTTCTGCGTTCGGCCCGTTGCCAATCCACGCTCCCAACGATCTGATGGCGGCTCCATCTTCAACGATTCTCACAGAGGGCGGTACCTCGTCGTCATTTGCTCCGAGTTTCCTCGTCCTGACCACTTTTTCCCTGTATGTTGCGCTCCCAATCGGGACCAGTTCTGTTTTCTGGCCGTTGAATTTCGCCCGTGCCGCCTTACACCATCGTTCCGCCAGGGCCCACAGGTGAGCGTATGAGTCTCCTTCTCCCAGGAAAACCGTTGTGTCGTCAGCATAGAGTGTTGCGATGAGCCGTTCCGCGTCTCCCGGAATGGCTATTCCCCGCAGCCGGGACGCCCGTAGCGCACATGCGAGCGGCTCAATCGCGAGGTTGAAGAGCAGGCACGACATTGGGTCGCCCTGCCTCACCCCTCTGCGTATCCGAAAGAAGCCGCTTTTCGTGCCGTTCACCATTACACAGCTCTCCGCCCGTTGGTAAAGCCGCGCGATCGTGTTCACAAAGTTTTCGGGAAAATTCATGTGCCTCAGCACCGCCCACAGGTACGTGTGGTCGATTCGGTCATAGGCCTTTTCCTGGTCCAAGGCCACAATAGCGCCGTTTATTTCTTCCGCTTCCGCGTAGGCAATCATTAGCCTTGACAGCCGTATATGGTCGTGTATGCTTCTCCCCGGCATGAAGCCGGCCTGGTCAGCATGTACGACTTCGCAAACATTCAGCGCCAGCCTCGCCGCTATTGCTTTTGTCATCACTTTGTAATCCGAGTTCAGCAGGGTTATCGGGCGGTAGTTTACTATCTCCTTTCTGTCACCTTTCAGCTTATATATAGGGCAGATCCATCCTTCTGCGAAGCTCGATCCTTCCATCAACCCGTGCATCTCAATGTCGTTATATACCGCTGTGAGCCCCTTTGCCACGTCTGTCGCCGGGTTCCCTTTTTTGCAGTCACTGTCGTACCACCGCACGTACGCCTTCCAGACTTCGGTCGGGAGTCCGTCCAGGCCTGCCGCTTTGTTGTTTGCCGACGCCCCGATTGCCTCCACTACCTCCGCCTTGCTTATGCGCTTGGCCATGTTGGCCTTCTGCTCGTTTGTGAGTCGTACTCCGGTGTCTCTCAGGGCCTCTTTGATGTGGTCCTCATGGTTTTCACCGTCTTCGAGCGGGTCAACATCTTGCAGCCCGTCATAATGCCTCTTCGCCTCCGCCGCCATCCTCTTGGTGTTGTTGGTGTACACCGGGTTGGGTCCGGCAGCCTCGCGGAGCTCGTAGAACAGATCATCTGCCTTTGGCGGCGCGTTGCTTCTTATCCAGTATCTACTGACAGTCTCGCCTTGTGCCCAGTGCTTTGCCGCTACTGCCATTCGCGCTCTCCCAAATCGTTTCCTCACAAGCTTACACAGGCGGTCCTGAATGATTGCGACTTCCAGTGCCTCCTTCTGGGATAGCTCGCCGCCTTCACCACTCCCTGCCTGCAAGAGTGCCCTTAGCTCGTCTTCCAGCCTCCGTATCCTCCGGTCCAGCTTCGGTATCTTTTCTTTTGCCCTTTTCCGCGCTTCACTAATCAGCCTATCCTTTAAAGTTGCATACACCGTTTGCGGGTTCTTCTCTGCCGTCCTCTCCCCCATTCCTTCTATTTCTCTTACAAATTCTGCACCCAAGGCCCGCATCTTTCCCACCAGGACACAGTCCGTGAGCAGGTGCAGCGGCATCGTCCATCTTCCTTTCCCAACGTATGGCGCGCTTTTGTTCGCCACTCTCACAGATACTAACCGGTGGTCTGTTGGTATCCCTGGTTCTTCAGATCCCCACCCATCAAAGTTTGCTTCCGCGCGCCGCGCCACATATATTCTATCTATTCTGGACTGACTTCCGGTGTTAGACTGCATGTATGTGTACGCTCGCACCCCTGGGTTTTCGCTCCTCCACCCATCCCGCAACTGGAGGCTCTGTAGTAGCTCAAAGAGGCTTTCCGTTTGGCAGTCCGCGTCCCGCCGCTCCGGGAGGCGGTCTATTGCTTGCTCCACCACGTTCATGTCTCCGAGCATTGCGTCTAGTTCCCCCACGTTTTCCTGCTCAATCGCTCTCCAGAAAGCGCTGTTTTCCTGTCTATCGTTTGGTGCGTACACATTTAGTACTCTCATCTTCTTTCCCGCTGACCATTCGAATTCCAGGATCAGTGCTCTTCCGGGGACAACCACTGTTGTTTTGACATTTTGCGCTTTTAGGACCCTCTTGTTTATGACAAAGGCTACCCCTTTTGCTGCTGTCGGTCGTTCATCATCCGGGGACACTACTACCTCCATGTTCTGTCCGAATAGGCGGCGCAGTTCCTCAGCCCCGCTCTCATCTAGGTGTGCCTCCTGGATTGCTAGTATCCCAATTTTCCTGTCGCGCACTAGCTGGTTTATTAGCATCCACTTATTCAGCTGTTCTTCATTCAGCGAGCCACGGGCGCCTCTCATGTTTAGTGTTGCGAGCGTAAACTTCGCGCGTGTCGTAGCTTTCTTTTGCCGTCTCCGATTCGCGCCACATTCATCCTGCCTTGCGATCCCATGCACTGGTTGCGGGCGTGCCTCTCCCTCAGCCGGTGCATCCCAGCGGGGTTCAGGCGCAGCTGCACCCTCACAGCCCACCGGGGAAGGACCGTTGCCACCAGTCTCGGGGGGGCCATCATTGGGACCCACATCGGCATTCAGGCTGTCAGTCCCTCCGGCCTCTCCGAGGCGCAGATCGTCCATCACCCGTAAGTTTCCGTTGTTTGTTTGTGTGTCATTGTGCTCTGTGTTTGCGGTTGGTTATCCTACTGCGGGACTCAACCAGGTCGCCGCAGCACGGACGTTGTTCCGAGCGTCCACGGGCGATTATGCATTAGTCTCGGGCCATTCCTGACCTATGGCCCCAGACTGCTTTAGCCTCTCGGCGCGGCACATCGCAGGCCTGAATAGGCCGCCGCTTTTTCCGCCACTATCCCGCTTTCCTGTGCTCGATAAGCCAGTGTATGTAGGCAGGCAGTATACGGCGGTTTTGTTCCAGTCTCTGGCTACCCCTCGCAGGAGCGGGGTGGCCAGTGTTGTTATCGTTCTCAAGGTAGCTATCGATCCGTAGCGGTGATTCATCCACTGGGTCTCCACATCCGCGCTGCTTGGGCGGCGTTGGGGCGCATCATCGCGCCATGCAGGGTCGGGGAAGCGAAGATGTATTCATCATAGACTCTCGTATTACACGCACACAGTCTCGCCTAATCTCTCGGCAGCGTCTGTTTCATGAGCAGCGGGGGGGGGGGGGTGTAGTAGCTCGCATATGGGGTGTGATTCTTACATGGGGGGCGCGTCTTACACCGGCGGGGCGCCGTCGAAACGGCCGGCACTTCCTTCACGCCACGCCGGTCCTCCGTGACGACCTCGTCCGCCTCGTCCTCTCGAGGGTCCGGCCTGCGCGTTCGGCCCTGGGGCTCCACGTCCGCGTGCAGCTTGCGGAGGGGGGGCCGGGCGCAGGCGCTGCGCGGCGTACGAGTATGCACCACCCGCCGGGGGGGCGTTCCAGCCAGGGATGTCGAGGGCGTATGGGCAGAGGTGCGTTACGTGGTCATGCGCGTGGCACCCAGCGCACGGCGCGAGGGTTCTCGAGAACCCAGTCAGGTTGTACGTGGTGGGAAAGGGGAAGGCGGCCAGTTCGTTCCGCCACTCGCGCCAGCGTTGGACGGATGTCGTTGGGGAGTCTATGTATATCGCCGCAATAAGACCTCCGTTCCTCAGCGTGTCCACCCGCACCACAAGGGAGCCAATGATCGCGTTCGTAGCGTCTTCGGGGCGGACGTTGGCGAAGGTCGGGTTGGCTTGGACGAGCTCCATGATCCTCGCCCGCACGTCATGGGCCGTGAAGACGTTCCATACCGCGTTGAAGATGTCGCGGTCCCGGTCTCTCGTGTAGCCTCCAACTGTGAACAGGTAGCGCGGGATGGTCGGCTCGCGGACGTACGCGAAGAAAGTTATTCGGCGGGCCGACCAGACGACTTGCTCGACAAGAGTTCGTACGCTCTGCGGTGAGAGGCGGAGGACGACCCACGTTCGCGGCGTGATTCTTCTCGACACCGGCACCGCCCAGTCCGGTTCTGGCGGGATGATGAAGGGGTCGGGCTCGCCCGTGATCGCTTGCAGCGCTGATGCGAGGCCGTCGGTGAGCTCTCCGGTGAGCGACGGTGGCGGTGCGCCGACATTGTAGATCTGGACGAGCACTACCGTATCTGGTGGCTCCGCACGCAGCGTGCCCATTCGGAACTGAGACAGCCCGACGTTCAGGGCCTCTGGGTCGTTGAAGTTTGGTCTCGGGAAGCCGCCTTCGGGGGGAGGGGTGAAGGATATGGCTGGCGTCGCCGGGGCCTGCGGTGGGGCTTCCTGCGCTGCCGCTGCCGCCGTATAGACGTTGCTTGCGGGTTGGTGCTGCGGGGGCTGTTGCTGGTGCTGTTGGTGCTGCTGCGGTTGTAACGGTTGCTGGTGGGGCTGTTGGTATTGCTGCCACCTCAGCGGGGAGGGCTGCCCATCCTGCTCCTGGCGCTCGTGCGGCCCTTCCTCCCTGTCCGCGCGTGGTTGGGTATGGTGAGCGTACGTCCTATCGCTATCGGGCTGGGATTCGCGAGCGCGGGTCGGCAGGAGGACGAAGGCAGGGGAGGGCCTCGCCGTCGCCCTCTGCAGCGTTGGTGAGGTCGGGATCTCGACGTTAGCTCTTGCTGCTGCGCGTGGGTACCGTCCGTCCGTCACAGGGGGCCATCCTGCCTGCGGCAAGCGATCCCAGGCTGCACCCGTCGTCATCACGAAGACGTCTCGTCCTCCGACTTGTCTCGTCATCGGCGTTTGGTGCGCGTGCGAGTGGGCAGCCTCGTGCGGGCCATCGTTTCGCTCCGCTCCGCCGCTCTCGGCCAGGTGTGGCGGCACCGGGCCATAGAGGTCTTCGAGATCGGGCGGCGGGGCCCTACCGCGTTGCTCCTCAGCCCAGTCTACACTCATCAGGTCTAGCCTCCGCATGAGCTTGATCCACTCGTCTCGCCACATGCTACTCACCTTCAGCTTCAGCCACGTTCATTCCCCTTCCTTGGCCAGTCACAGACTGGGCCTCGCCATGTCCTCCGGCTGTGCGTGAGGGCGTTTGTCGCTGGCGGCCCCGTGCAATCGCTCGTCCTCCATCCACATGGCGCCCCTCGTTACCGTCGGGCGGGCCGCGCTGGCGTCGGTCATCGGTCTGCGGCGACGTCCAGAAAACGAAGGGGAGGGTGTCGTTCCCTTCCATGGCCTGCGGTCTGCCTTCTTTTGTTCCCTCGTCTCGGTCCGTCGACGACGTTACTGAGCTAACCCTAGCCCTCTTCTTCCCTTTTCGGTCCCGCTTTTGCGCTGCTTCCGCCCCTGTCACCGGTCCGGCAGGTGCGCCTCCTCGCGCCACGCCTCTCCCGCCCCCTAGCCTGGCGGTTGAGGGGGTAGCACGGGTGGACATCCTTCGTGGCGCGCCGCGGGCAGTCGGAGCGGACGGGGGCGGGAGACTGGGCACGGGGGCGGACGTCCTCTCCATTTCGGGCTGCAGGGTGGGGAGCCCGTACTGCGGGGCAGTCGGGTTGAGGGGGGCCACCAGGACCGAGGGAGGCTGGGCGGTGTCGGGTCCTCCCGAGTGCTCGATGGCCGCGAGGAGTACCGTTTCTGGCAGGATCTCGCCGTCTCCACCCCAGTAGATGATGGAGGACGACGGGGACGCAGCTACTCGCTGGTGGGCTGGGACCTGCTCCTGAGCGGCGGGCGGGTTCGGGGTCTCATCCTCGACGAAGAGGTCCTGCTCGGAGATAGCCCCGGTCTGCACAGGCTCGTGAACGTCCGTGTCGAGGGAGGGGGTGCCCGTGGCCAGGGCGGCACTAGTGAGGGGCGCCGCGGCTACTCTGTTTGCTTCTTCCTCGACCGCTGCTATGGCGCTGTTAATAGCATCCATCCTGGACGGGCGATTTACCGACTGGAGGTGGGCGGCAGCGTACGGGACGAGGCCAGGCAGTGGCGGTGATCCCGTCCTCAGCTTTTACAGGGTTTGTTAGTCTCCTCACAGCAGCTAGGACGTAGGGGTTATCGTGCACCCGTCCGTTTGCGTTTCCCAAAGGCGGGAAACTGCCGGGTGACAGCACTCCTCTAGCGTCAACGACGTTGTACGCCGGTGGCGGCGAGCTCGGGCGCTGGGTGTGCGGAGTGGTATGCGGGGGGGTATGCGTGGCCAGCACTTCGAAGCGGTTGCCAGTGCGGCGAGACGGGGGGGTGGTGTTGTTGGGGAAGCTAGTCATCTCGGTAGGCGGGTGTGGCTGTCTGCTCGCTCGTCGTGCTTTGCCATCTCCTTTTAACCTACAGGCTCGCTCCCTTGTTGTGGGCTCTTTGCGCTTTCCTACGCGCCGCTCAGCGTCCTTCTGCTGTCACTCGCTCCGCGTCCAGGCCACATCTGACCGCGCAGCCTCTGTAGTTGACGGCAGCATATCCACGCTATGCGGGATTTAGTTTCATACTTGCTGCTCGCGAGAGAGTGTGGGCCTCATACCGGACATTCTGCTTCCCAAAGCAGTTCTTCGAGCGCAGCTCAGTGATGTAGGTTCACGCGACGACAGCTTCACCTCACTGTTTCTGACAGCTCTCAGCTTTTTTGAGCCTGTATTTGCATATGCGGCAAGTATCCCGTGTGCGGGAGCTGTCAGTTCCTGTCGACATCTGCACAGCCCACCTATGTAAGGCAACTTTTCGCGTATTCGCCGTCGATTCCTTGCAAGCGAGCGAAACGAGTTCCGCCCTCCCGTCATTCTCATCTCCCTCATCCACCCCAGGGGGACAGTCTTCTTCAGGCAGGCCTGCGGGCTCCTTCCGATCCTCCGTTCGGGTCGTCCATGCGTTCCATCGGTGTCGCTTGCGGTGGTCTCCAGGCAAAACGGCCCGATAGCGAGACTAGCGGCAGAGGAGGTGCAGGACGCGCGCGAGGGGGGGAGCAGTGCTCCGCGTTCTTCTTTGTCATGCGCTTGATTGGGCGCCTCATTAATGAGCGGCTCCACTCCATCGGTCTGGTGTGCGCCGCCATTTCCGGGGGGCGGGATCTCACGGCCACATCCCGCGATCCCTCCGCATATCCGGGGATTGCCCAGGTGTGGTAGCTTCCTCCAACGCCTTGCCTAGACCCACCGTCTTCTTCGGGCTTCCACGCCCTTCCAGCGTCACTTCTCTGGACGCATTCCTTCCCATTCGCAGCTTCTCCGTCTCGGCCGTCAACGTTTCCGGTTGGCGCCTGCCCTCGGAGGTGGTCCTCCCACGTGTCCCGGGCTCGGCGCGCCTGTGCTGCACTGTGCGAGGTGTCCCTTCCTCCTTCCGTGTCGCCGCGCCACAGCCCGGCCCGGATCCTCAGCGTCACTCGGCTGTACTCTGCGCCAGCTATGTCGTTCTGCACAACATACTCTTCTTCGTCTCCCCTCATCATCCTCCCCTCCACTATTCTTCCTGCGACCATCAAGGGGTACGCCACTGCTCTCTCAGCGTCCCGTGGGAAATCCGCGCCTGGGAAATCCGCACAGAGGAGGTGCAGATGGACGAGGGACCCTATTGAGACAGGAGTTGGCGGGGGGGTTGCTACCAGGAAGCATTTCGCTCGCGTTCTCGGCCGTCCTCTCGTCTCGGGGGGTTCGGGGCACCATTCGACTACCGCGACGCGCGTGTATCGTTGCTGGGGTATGGAGGGGGACAGACAGGGCTCTGGGTGCAAGTCGGTCATTACGTGCAGGCTCTGGTTTGGGGGTGAGGGGGATTGGGGAGGGAGTGTTGGGTTAAGGAGCGTTTTATTTCCATCCTGCTTTCTCCTGCCTTTGCTGTTTGCTTTTGGCGGGGCGCTCAGCTGTCAGGAAGAGCCAGGGAGGAAGGTTACGCCATCTGCGACCAGCGCGGAGGGGTGAGAGGTGATGTGCGTGGAGGGGAGAGCTTTACGTATCTCAAAAACTTATCCTGTCATTCACCTTGCTGCATCCGGCTAGCCGTCGGATCGCCCATGAGTTTCTTGAGGCAGTCTGAGCTCCGATACTGATCTCCGAGAGTAGCTAGCTTCATGTCTGTGGCTTTCTCTATCTTGTCGGTTCGCTGTCTTCCCGTTTTCGTTTGCTCTTCAGCATAGTAGTTCTGCGTCACCGCCGCCGTTCAGCGGCCCTGTGCACGGCCGCACCCTAGCGTAGCGTTTCGCCATCTCCCTAACTAGAGGGCTTGTGCTCCTCCTCGTTCATTCCAGCAAGAAGTCCGTTGCTTCGGGCAGCAGTTCCGGAGTTTCTCAGGCGTCGGCCAAACCCTATGATACGCGTGGCTTTGTCGCGCACGTGGCGCATCTTATCTGATCTCGTGTCTGGTCATGAGCTCATGCTTCGGGCCGATCCTGGCCGCCTCCCTCCTCGCCATGCCAGGGGGGGGCTCATTTGAGTGGGGGGGAGTTATTTGTTTCAGCGCGATCAACGATCGCCTTTTATTATGCCGGCTATCTCCAGCACTGGCCTCTCGGCGCTCACTGGGCGCTCTTCCCACATCAGCCGCTCAAGTTGGTTTCGGTGGTGGGGCATCGTGCAGCTAGCTGCTCGCCCTAGGGCGCAGGCCGAGGCCTGGGCGCACGAAGCACATTTTCTGAATCTGACTTGGGCCACTTACTCACAGAAGAAACGGTTGGGGGTGGACAGTACGGGTTGGATTGCATCCCACGTCTCGAGGGCTCAGCTCGAGCGTGGGAAAAGTGACCATGGTGGTGGTTCAAGGAAGAGCCGTCCCGCCGTCTTGTGGCTTTATCTGGCCAAAACCTTCGAGTGTGAAGAGATACCGCGGGATCTGGGGTTCGATTGGGTACATGAAGATCGTTACGTCGTCGGAGGACAAGATGCGGCGTTCCAGCAGCTTCGCGACTGAGGCCGGCGCTATGTTCCGTATCACCCACGTCCCGGGGTATTTCGCAAGCTCTCTTGGGACTCGGCGCTCCGGTTCAGGCGGGACGACCTGCGGCTCCGACTCTCCCGTGGCCGCTATGATAGCCGTTTCGATAGCAGTTGCAATCTGTCGAGCTTGATTCGGGTCCGGACGCGTGACGTTGTATACACGACAGAGCACCGCAGCGAGGGGTCCTTCATTGAAGAGGGCCTGCGCGCGGATAACAGACAATCCTTTCAGGAGTGCCTCGGGATCGTCTAGCACGGGGAGTTCGAATCCCTCATCGCTCGGCGGGGGTGTGACGGCGATACTGTGCAGGGGGTCTGTACCCTCTCGCATTCTTGACCCGTCGTGCGATCTTGCCCTCGACGGGGCGCGCACTGGCTCCAGCATGGTCCCCCCCGGGTACTGGTCCACCACGCCGCCCCACCGCGCCGGCGGTGGTATGGCCGGACGTTCCGGTGAGTGGCGCTCGGTTGTACGAGGGATGACAGGCGTTCGGGGGGTGGCAGGCAGGTGTGGCAGTCTTCGTCTGCTCGCGCCAGGGTATGGTTCCGCAACCGTGGGGCGCCAGGGGTCGTGGCTTGCGCAGATCTCACCCTCCTCAACTGTCGCAGAGGGGGGATGGTGCGGTGGTCCACGGGGGCTAGGGAAGCTCAGCCTAGTGTTGCTTGTTCCGGGGGGAGGTGGGAGCGCGAAGGCCGGGAGGCTCGGTGGATATGTTGGTTGGAGGCGCTGTGTGCTCCCGTCGTGTCCGCTCGCAGTCGTTGGCAGGAAGTGCGGTCGACTCGCTGTTTGACAGGGTGACGTCGGAGTCCACTCCATGCGCTCAGCGTCCTCTCGCGACTCATATCCGCTAGGTCCAGAGGATGAGGCAGCAGGCCTCGGCGCCCGGTCAGTATTGGCGCCGTACACGCCTGATCTGTCGGCGGATGGGCCACCCTGGGGCGAGGCGGTGGGCGGAGAGTTGAGGAGGGCGTGTATGTTCGAACGGGGTCTCGGCGGCGCAGACTGGTTCTCGGCGGGGACGGCGGCGTTAAGTCCATACCTGTTCGTCCAAGTCATCCGTTCTTCTCTCGGCAGTGAGTCCGCGTAGGCCGGCTGTATCGTCCATCGCGTCGCTGACTCTTTCGAGAGCGTCTCGGGGTTGGCCAGCCCGAGGGTGGGAGCGGGCATCAGCCCATTATCGACGGGGTGGCTAGATTGTTCAGGCGGCGATGGCGACTTCGACTCCATTCTGGCTCTTTTGTATCCGCGTTGCGCGTAGACGGCGTGGTGGTCCTTACACTGGCTTGCATCATCGCTTCGGTCAGTCCGCTTCTCGCTGTATACCGGAGAGGGGATGCGCGAGAGGAACGGTCCGCCCTCCATCTGTTTCCACAGCTCCTCCGAGCTCGTCGGGGATGGCTGTTGGCCGAGCACTTGCGGCGGAGAGGACTTGGGAGTGGTCGGGATGCTCCGAGGAGGAGAGGCGGCGCTAGCCTTACGATCCGTCGCACCCATCGACGGCATCGACCAACCAAACCTAAGCGGGTCTGGGAGTCTGGGGTTGCTCGGTGCGTGGCTCTGTGTGAGTATGCCAGGTGCCCCAACGGGTTTGTTAACGAGGATCGGTGAGCGCTGCCGGATCGCGAGCGACTGCATCAGGCCGCCCACTGCAGGGACAACAGGCTGCTGCCAGTCATGACATGTGAGGCACCGTAGCGATTAGCTCTTGAAGGGGGTTGGACATACCATCCCGACGTTCACAGTCAGTCCCATGCCGTTAGAGGTCTCCTTTCTCGGCGGCGTGCGCGCGGCCGCTGCCTGCGCGTACAGAGACGCGGCAAGGGAGCTTCGTTTCGTCTGGCATCGGCGAGAGCACTCGCGATGTTTTCAACGCGGCTGTTGACGTTACCACCCGAGTGTAGGATAGTGGCCGTCTGTGCGGGAGTGGGGATGAAGGTCATTCTGGCGAGTTAAGGGATGAGGGTGGGGAGAGGGAGGCGCCGTAGAGAGTTCTGCGTAAGGAGCTGTTTCGCTGGGCGAGTGCAGAGGGAGAGAGGGGAGGCCACGGTGAGGCGGGCGAGCTATAGCATCGCTGTCCAGCGCCGCGCAGCCTCGCAGGCCCAGGCTTGGTCGTTCATGCTTTACCCCGAGAAGTCTGTCCAGTTAGTCCTGATCTGGCGGGAGTTGCAGCCTGGAATTGCCAGTCTACCACATCCGCCGTCTTGCGCGCGTTCAAGTCGCTCCATCGGTCAAGATTCGCCTGTAGAGGGAGGACGGTGTTTCCCAATATGGTCACGGCGTTTGGGCTTTCATTTCTTTGTCGTTGTTAGGCGCCAGTTTACAGCATGCCACGCGCGCGGATGCCGGCATGCTGTGCTGGATGCGAGAGACGAGCTGTCCTGGTTCCCTTTTAAGGGTGTCCCCACCTTCCGTACCGTACTCTCGTTCCTTGCTTAGTCTCTTCTTGACATCTCTCATCGTTCCTCCCACGTCGTCGTGTCAAAGAGGCTACTCGACTAGCTCGACATCGTGGGTGGAGGGCGGTTTCATTTCAGCAGGCGGCCAGCGCGCCGCCTATGCGCACAGAGGCAACGGGACAGGTGAGCGAGCACTGTATTCAACCCTACATCTGCATCTGAGGTCCGTACATTGCTTCGTAAATCATGCGCGTGGGGTGCAAAGTTTCCGGGCGCCGTAACATGTTGTATAGCTCGTCAGCGGTGGCGGAGTGAGTGCGGGGTTGGTGGGGTCTCTCCTCGCCACCCGGTTGGCTCCCGACTGCCTGGTTCTCTGGCAGCATCAGTCCGCGACGTTCCGACACTCCCATCACCCGGGTCCGGCTGTGGACATGCGCTGCCAGAGGCTGCTCCCAGACCGGAGGGAGGGAGGGGGTCGTGGAGGGCAGGGGGTAGTCTCGTGACCAGACGTTCGGAGCGCGAATCGGAGGTGAAAACTCGGGGGTTGCCGCGCTCCTGAACGTCTGGTGGCTTTCCCCCCGTGACTCCTGGATCGGTGACAGTCTGTGACCTCGCACACCCTCACGCCCAGCTCACGCTCACACTGCCGCACTGCCCGATTTCGCCGAGCTGCTTCCCACACGCGACATGACAGAGACAAACAACTTCAACGAGGACGAGCAGGACGAGTTGCACAATGGATGGGGTTCCCTGTTCGCCGATGACGATGACGATGAGGACTTCGACTACAGTCCGTACTCAGAATACGACAGCGATCGCTTGTCTGATGAGTCGGACTGGGACCCAATACCTATCGAGGACGAACCGCCCGCACCTCCGATTCAGCTCCAGAGAACGCGTGCCATGCGCGAGCGACTTGGCTCTGCGAGCAAGCTTGAGCGCGTCCGCAGGATCCTCGAGTATATGGAGTCACTTGACATGAACTTGCCCATTTTTCTGGACGCGCTAAGTTGGGGGGATGACGGTTGTACCTCTGACCCGAAAGTTCGTTACGAGCGAACTACACTGATGGTCAGCGAGGAGCTCCCGCGCATCCTCGAGCGGTGGTACCGAGTGCCCAGGGCTAGTACCTCAAGGTCGCATTATGTACGCCCCGCGGGTGCGCGTAAAGCCCTTGAGGAATTTGCGGTCAACTGTGTTGCGGAGGTCATGGATCGTGAGCTCGAGAGCACCTCGTATCTGTTTCGGTCACCTAAGGACAGCCTCTCCGAGGCAGCCCTTACGAGCTTTGACTTTGCGGCAGTCGCGCACAGACTCCAAGAGCCATCCGGAGCACCTCGAACGTGGTCTCTGTTGCACAGAGCAATGCATCGAGCATGTCGTGGGCTATCGATGTCGGACTCGCACACATCGAGGAAGTCACGCAAAAATCCCGTCTATGTAAGCTCCAATGTAGTACTACTATTGCAGACACAGTGGCTGACTTCAATTTGACTCGGAAATGATACCTGCACAGACAACAGTGATGCTATTCAGTCAGCTGCAATACATGCGCTCGCGGAACGCTACAGCTTGGGTCAAGCCGCTCACGGTCTTCCTGAAGGCGAAGGGGGCATCAGCGAAGTCACTCGACCTCTTGCATGCCCTTGGGGTGACTATGAGCCATAGCTGGAGCGTACGGGCATATGCTGGGATCTCCGAGGATGCTATGAAAGATTTGCAGAAGGTCATCCATCTTCTCGCTTGGTGGCTAGCCTACGACAACGTCAACTTCGCGTTCCAAGTATTTTCCCAGCGACTCTCAAACCAATCCCATTTCGACTCAGGGACGTCCGGATCCGTCTTCGTCAAGCCTCACGCACCTGCACCTCCTCCACTCTCGAGTGCCTCCCTGCAGGAGCAACGGAGGATAGGGAGGCAAAACCCGATAACCCTTGCTGATATCGCCGCCCTAGAGGTTGCCGCAGCCCCCCGGATTCACGCGCACATCGTCCACATCGTCCTGCAAACACTCCTCGACTGCCCGGAGTTCGACCTCCCTACGTACAGCCACCGCGCCCACAGTGCCCTTGCAGCACCGCCACCCGTGAGCTGCCTCCCGACTGGACCCGAGGGTATCACGAAACAGTATGTCTTGGGCACCGTGCACATCGATGAAGCGAGCTATGACGGAACAGACGATCTGATAAAAGAGTGGATGCATCAGTTGAAGCTCGACGGCGCAGATCAACGCACACGCACCGGGCTCGAGCGCGTGCTTGTATGGGTTGGAGACCAACTGACAGTCGACCGCCTTCGAGGACTTGCGAACTACCGTTGCGAGGACATGAATGGCTACGACCGCCTTGACTGGCTTGTGGTCGTGTTTGGGTGGTTCCACGCGTTGATGGCGTTTGCAAATTCTCTTCATCGACAATACTTCGGAACCTCAAAGGGTCGCGGGCTTCGTCAAGCATTCGCGCTGCTCAACCGGAAGGGTCTGCAAAGCATCAAAATCAAGGGCGTGTTCTACCATCATCTCCATGAGGGAATCTTACACATTGCAGAGGCCCGGCTGCGCGACTGCTGGCGGAAAGTCGGAGGTGTCGAGAAATTGGCCGACCTGCGATCCCGCAGACCCGAGGAGCTCCGTGCTCTCGCTGAGGACCTCGTACGCCGATATGCATCGAATGATGCAGTCGAGGACCTGGATGCGCTGATGGACGGTCAGCATGACAGCACTCTCCGGCAGAGTGTCATGTGGAATCGAGATGTCCTGTACTACCTTCTTCTTCACCGCTCGATGCAAGGCGGGGACGTCGGGATGATGGAAGACCTTCTTCCACATCTCCTCTATCGGTTCGCGGGCGGTGGAAACCATAAGTACGCCGTCGAGATCCTGGAGCTGCTGCAGGGCCTGCACCGGGAATGGCCACAGGATGTGAAGTGAGTCCAAACTCCAGCTCAGTGTGGGATGACGAACAAGTTGACTCACCCTTCGCAGGGACTTCGTTCGGCAGAATTGCTGGCTTGTGAACCTGTCTGGGGAGCCAGATGAGTTCCAAGCCATCGATCTTGTTGAAGAACATACTGTGAAGGACGTAAAGGTCACCTATCGCCCGAGGGGTCCCAACGCATCATGGCAGCTCATGAAGGCCCGGGCTCCTGCGATTCCTACTTTGCGAGCCATTGACGAGTACCTTGCAAGACAATTCCGGACAATCTATCGAGGGACAAGCCATACCAGTCCTTCCAAGGAGGCGGACGTCCAGCATCTGTACGAGTTCTACAGAGAAGCGGGTATCCATGACTATGTACCCGGGCGGGACGCTGTGGACGACGTCAAGGAGGTTGTCAGTAATGGGTTCCAAGTTGCCAGCACGACGCTGCTGCGGAAATGGCTCACCAGGCGCGAAGTGTACGACCGAACTTCGAGTCAGATATGGTGGGGATCTGACCTACGCGATGCCGATGTTTCCCCCTTGACCACCAGGGCGTAGCTGCTCTGCCGCCGTGGAGTCAGCTGGGAGGCTGGACCGGTTCGTAGTACGGATTTGGGGCTGGCTTGGGGGCTGGCGAGGCGTCAGGGAGACTAGTAGGAGTTCCCGACGCGACATCATGCTGCGGGTGACTCGAATCGAACGAGCCGTGACGTATCGGTGAGGCAGGAGCATAGGGATGGGACTGGGAATCCGCAGGCGGGGCATGAGGGACTGTGTACGCTGGGGGCCAGTAGTAGTAGTAGTAGTAGTATACACGATGGGGAGGCCACGCGTGGGGGACAGTGGAGGAATGCTCATGCATAGTAGGGTACATACCGGAAGCCGCCGTGACGTCTCCGGATGGCTGTTGACGGGTTGGTGCGCCAGGTATGCTCATCCCCGAGCCGGAAACATGATTAGTGTCTGCAGGCGACGAGGTCGGCGGGGCGTGAGACCATCTATAGGGAGGAGAGGCTGATGCAGGACTGAGTGGGGGGTGTGTTCCGTCGCGGTAGGAGGATGAGGGGAAGACTTGATGATGTACTGGCATGCTACGATTCTGCGGTGCGGACTCTGCAGTGTCGGGCGTCGTCACTGATGGTGCGTTCAGTGCGGAGGACGACCCAAGGGGTCCGGAGTAAGTGGCAACGGTCTGTGCCCACCGTTGTTGCTGACGCTCGGCTTCGCGCTTGATTGCCTTCTCTGCGGCGGCGACGGCCTTCCGTCGCTCTGTCTCGCGTTTCTTCTCCTCTCGAGCTTGAATATTTCGTAGCATTCGGCGCGAGTCATCTTCTTCGTCGAGCTTCTTGACAAGCTTCAGTACTTCGTCGCCTAGCACCTCGAGGAATGGCCATGACGGTTTGAGATGAGGCCGGAGGTCGTCGATGGTCTTGATGCCCCTCCGTAGCGATGCAATCGTCTGAAGGGCGCGGTCGGGTAGTATATTCTCGGCTTTGAGCGACGTACCAGCATACTTGCTCCGCCGCGTCTGTATGCGCCACGTCCGAAGCTCCGCCTTGACCCTCTTGAGGTGCTCATCCTTGCGCCGCTTCGGCGACAGACGAGGTCGCGTGTGTTTTGACCCAGAGGCCTGCAGAAGCAAGCGTGAGTAAAGGATGACCGTCCACAGACCTTGCAATAGTTACACACCTCGGCTGGCGTCACATAGCCACTGGCAGCATCATGCCCATCTCCTGTATCATCATCATCGTCCTTCTCGTCATCCGGAATGTCGTTCCCCTGGGCGTCGTTCACCTGGGGCTGACTATCGGTGTCGCAGTTGGCGTGTGGACGGTCCTGTAGGGGAAGTAACGAGGTGCCGGCTAGAGCGTCGGCGGAGGGTGTCGCTGAGGCGACTAGAGGTGAAGAGCTGGGAGCGCGCATTGCGCAGTTATCACAGCAGAGGGTTGGAGGGCAGGCTAGATAGATATGTAGACGAGACGATGAGCGTAGTGAAGCAGAACGGCAGAGGCGCCTTACGTACCCGTGCCGCGAGGTGGGTTGTCGAAGTAGGCGTCTGCTACCGCGCGTCGACAGCCTTCTGTTTCGATCCACTCCCTCAACGCCTCCTCGACGTCCTTTCTGTACTTCCGCTTCTTGTGCCGTTTCTCTTGTCCCTCCTCGAGCTGTTCCTCTTCTTCATAAAAGTCTTCTGCATCGCTTTGCTCCTCGGCCTCTCCATCTTCCCTCTTTGCGGGCACCTTCTGCACAACCGAAGCCTGAACAAGCATCACGGCGCGAGCTTGAACATCCGGGGACCGGCCAGCACGGCCGGCACGTTGCAGCCAGATACATAAATTCTCGGGCACCCCAAACTGCACCACAAGCTCGATGTCTGGTATGTCCATTCCCTACGTCCCACGGTGCTCAGTACGCCTCGCTGCAGACCTGGTATAACGACGCACCATGGCTGCGGCTTCTGTAGCTACGAGAATCCGAGTTTCTCCCGCCTTAAGGAGCTCTAAGGGTATATATACTGTCATTTTTATCCCCACCCTCCGGCGATCAAGGCCATAGCGGCCGGGACGGGACGCTCACCTGCCCATTGCACGTGGACGTAGGGCGGTACGTCAACGTTTAGCATAGGATAGACAGGTGGGGTTATGGCACTGATAGACTGTTGCCCACTCAGGCCCAGGGCCATAGTTTTTGGGGGGGAAGCATATGTGGCATAGGCATGTATAGCATATTTGTCCTAGGAGAGGAAAGAGTTAAGCAGCCAGCTCTCTCGGAGCAGCCGCTCGGCGGTTGATATGTTTTCTGAAAGAGGGAAGCAGGCGCTCCATGTAGCGCCCGGCTGTACAGTTGCCGGTACCGGGTAGGCGCTCTTGCCTTTATTGGACGCTAGCGCCTCGGCGCCCGCCCGCTGATGGCTGCGTTGGCGGGGCCCTTCACCCAGTGGGTGGTTTGCCTCCTAGGGGGCATTGGGGGAGCCTTCTCTCCTCCTTCTGACGGTGCCATTTCCGGCGGCAGCGTCAGCACGCTTCCGGCAGGCCATACACTCCCCAGTCATCGATTTATGTGCTTTATCCTGCTACGAGGGCTCAGCTCGCGCGTGGGAAAGTTAACCATGGTGGTGGTTGATGGAAGAGGAGCCCCCAACTTGTACGTCTTCGGCTCTGTGTTTCAGGGTGGATCGTCTACAAATTGCGCAAAATGTAGCTTTGTTGATCGGGACATGTTTATGCGATACTACGGCGGGGGCATCGGTCACCAAGGCTTACGCGCTCCCTCGCAAACCACCGTCGACGAAGACGACTTCGACTCGGACTCCGAGTGGCGAGACATCGACGACGACGAGCCAGAGGGTCCCCCGGAGACCGCGCAAGCAGATCGCTCGACCTCGGACTCCGAGTTGCTTGAAGATGCTCTAGACGACCCGGCAGAGGGATTCATTGCAAAGCAAGCTGCGGTATTGCAGTGCGAGGAAGATGTACTGCGCTTAGTCCCTGAGCTCGCGCTTCAAGCCCAGCGCGGCTTGCTGCCCCCAGACAGCGAGGACACTAGTGACAACTATGCAGGTGAGGAGGATGAGGACGAGGCCGAGCTCAACGCGCACGCCGAGTTGCAGGCCGAGCTCGAGGAACCGGGGGGCATGCTGAGGATGACTGGTCTGATCGAGTAAGGTGTGCATGTGGAGGGCTATGCACCTTTGTAATTTGAGTCTAGTCATGCATGACAGTAGTCGTCTTGCCCCCTTGACCGTGTGCTGCGAGCATCCCGGAGTGGAAGCAGTATACGAGTCGAGTCTCCGGCCGTGATGTCTGACCTATGCACGCGCGAATACACCGGGCCTTGCAAACTACATGTATATGCCATACAAAACTTCGTCACGCGGGATGTCAGTATGCAATGACGGTCTTACATGGCGAGGTATACAAGCATTAGGCGAGAAGGACGACCATATCCCTACGGGGGCCGGTATGTAAGCGCCCCCTTGCCTGATTCGGCATTGCCATCGCGAACGAGCGGCGAGCGCTGCATACGTTGGCAATCATCCTGATGTTTTGCTGATGTCGGCATTCAATCTAGCTCATACGTTCCTCGCATCTCTCCGTTTTCGCCTGCTGCACGCCTCGGTCACTGTTGTGCCGTAGTAGTCTCCGAGTTGTGCCCATCGCTCTCGGGCGTGCGCTACTTCTGCCAATGTGGTGTCCGAGGTCCGGTGCGGGCCTGTTCTCTCTCAGATACTCCTCGGGCGTTTCGGTTTAGCGGGTACGAGCATCCATCCTTCGTCCGAGATGTGGGCGCCAAGCGGTAGCGGCGGCCCGACTGCCGCGCCGCCCCGGTCGCGGTCCGCCTCCTCCTCTACATCTACTCGCCTGGCGCTTTCTACTTCGAGTAGTCTGCGCGTGAGCTGCTCTGCGAAGCTGACCCACGCGACCGCGTTGGGGAAGTAGGCCGTGTCGACTCGGACAATCGCCTTGCGGATAGGCGCCGTCGCGAGCTCATTATTGATGGTGAATTCCACTACCGTGCCCGTGAGCGTCCCTTGCTCCGATAGGCGGCCTTGGACACTCAGAGGCGTGACAATGAGCTGGGGAGGGTGGTTGACGCCTGGCTCAGGCTGAGTCAGGGTGGTAGGCGCGAGAGAGGCGGCTGTCTCGAGAGGGAAGGAGATGAGGTAGAGGGAGACAGGTAGGCCAGGCTGGAGTGGGCAGGCTGGTTCCGTCGCCAGCGAGTAAAGGCCCACGCTAGTTTGGTCATGGTCGTAGTTTTGCCAGACCGGAGGCGGGACTAGCGCAAGCGGCACTGGCTGCTGCGTCGAAGGGAGGGGTGCCACGTATCGCTTTGTCTGGTGCACCATCTTCGCGTGCCGCGGGGTTTCGTGTCCTTGGCCTTAGTCACGTCTTGCGCGGGCTCTTCTTAAGTGCGCCCGGTAGCCTTGTGACTTCATGGCTCCTTACTACATATCTCTCGGTTTCCTGGCCGCATTGATGTTCGGCTAGCCATCGCTTTCTTCAGCCTGCCGTTCTGCCTGATGTCTGGTGACTGTTCGTCTCTTCTGTTTCGCACGCTCTTCCAGTATAAACAGAGTTTACTTTGCTTGACATTGGGGTGGTGTTTCTTGCCAGGCACCCGTGCACGTTTCTACTACGCCACTCTTTTCGGTCCCCTCCATGTTGTTAGCCCTTCAGCGTTCACTCCCTCATCCCTGTTAATAGCTGGGCACAGTTTCCTATCCTCGGCTCATTCATCCCTCACATGAACAGCATCCACTTTCTTTATGTCTGTGAGTGCCCCAGCACCGCTGCACCAGACTCCGCAGCCGAGGCTTTCTTTCAGGTGGTCGTCTGTCCCTCGGCTCCGTTGCAGGTTGGACTTGTTGCGCATCTTCATCTTATTCTGGGTTCCCCCGACACCGTGTCGTTCATTCCGCAGGACATCGCCGCTCCCCTCACGGCCTTTCCCATCAACATTTGCGGCCCCATCACCCGTGTTCAGGCGCGCTGCGGGGATTTCCTGTACTTGACCATTCAGAACCAGGTGCCTGGGGCCCCAGTAGTATCTGCTCACCTACGCATCCCCTGGAGCCCCGGTGCTGGTCATCTTCCTGATCCTTGGGGTCGGTCTGCTCTCCCCAGTTCCCGTTCTGGTCAGGTCGTTGTGAGTATCAGCCTTTAGTTCATACGTCGGTGCTCACTGCATATCAGCCGTCTGCTCCCATTGTTCAGGATATCGGGGCTTCCATGCTTCCTCCTCAGCACAATTCGCTTCCGGCGTCAGGGTATGGCAACTACTCCGATGTCCACCGGTGCGTTTCTGCTTACTCCAGCTATTCTGGTTCTCATCCGGGGTTCCTCGCATCAGCCAGCAGTTTT
>MU278074.1:2403-22417 GCA_022385765.1 Trametes cingulata
CGGAGTTGAGGTCCGGAGGTTCGGACTTCGAGTTCGAGCACGGCGCGTAACAGGGTGGCCATGTTGAAGATGTCGGCGGAGGAAATTGCTTCGCGATTGAAGCAATAGCCTCGGATGAACGGGTTGAAGAAGACCGCGAGGATGAAGAGGTCTTGATCCTTACCCGCACCCTTCTTCCATCGGAGCTCGAGGCGCAAGAGCATGCGTTCGCGCACTTCTCCATCAGCGGATTCGTCCGTGCTATAGATCCGGTAAAGGTTCCCGAGAGTGAGGAGGACGTGATCGAGCCGTGTATGCGACGCCTGGAGTATATTCGTTGCAACAGCGATTGGCTTCAGGTTTGCTTCAGCTCTGGTAGTATATATTCTGTCAGCTGGTGCTGTAACAAGGCTGGTCAAGGCCAAGGTCACAACTCACCTGTCAAGGCGTGACCAGAAGGCTTCGTCTTCGATTGATGCGATGACCTTACGTGCCGACTCCTTTGCGTTTGCTGTCTGGCTTTTCTCGCCGATCTCGAGCAGCTGTTCACGGTGACGAACCACGCACGTTTTGAGCGCACTCTTGACGTCGATGAGTCGTGTCATGGTCTGCGAGGTCGTGGTCCAGCGTGTGACGGCAGGAAGGAAGAGGGCGCGTGGGCGCGGGCGGTCACGATAGGTGTATGTCTGCTCTTGATTAAAGAGATCGAGGGCCGCGCTATGGTTGTTGAACCACCGTACGATATCGAGGGCACTGCTGATTGTGTCTGAGTAGACAGGGAATGTAAGAAAGTCGCCAGCAAGGAGATTCGCCTGGTGGCCCCAGCAGACCAATGTGACAAGCCAGGGGAAGAGTTTACGGAGCAGGTTGCGGGCTCCCTTCCCATCCGGCCCGTCGTCGGTGACCCAGGCAATCGGATGCACCTCGTAGGTGTCGCGCATATACTTCATGTCCGCCTTGATGATCTCGCAATGCTGCTCGCCCGTTTTCGGAAGCCCGGCCATGTTGTGCGTCTGAAGCAGGTGCGCCTGTGAGTTAATCAGAAAATGTCAATACCTCATACATGATCACTATACAGAGGAACTACCAGGCAAACACAGTACGTACCTGTCTCTCGACGCTCATCATCGAGGTGATGACAGAGGTCTTTGCGATGTTCTTCCATCCGTCGCTCTGCCCGGTCGCGAACTTGGTGCGGACGTCGGTCCGTGTCTTCTGGATCACAGATTCGACTGCTTCATCGAGGTACGTCCCGGAGAGCTTCCGCCGGTCCGGGATCTTTGCCCCGGGCACCCACTTCTCGAAGAACAGCTCAAGCTCTGCGTTATCTGCAACATTCCAGGGAATATTGCACATAATGAAGAGCTTGCATAAATCTGCTGCAAAGTCCTTCTGCCGCGTCGCATTCCAGTGATGGCACGGGCACGACGCGCATGGACTTTGCAGCAGATCCTGCAAGCTGGGGCTTGAGCCAAGACTCTCCGAGAAGCTCCCGCTTGGCGATGCGGTAAGATGGACAGTCTTCTGCTTCTTAAGCGGAGAGCCTGAAGACGGAGCAAAGTGGCTTGCACTGGGATAGTTTGTAGTGGCAGAAGGGGTGAAGAAGCCGAGTCCGGGAGCCCGAGATGAAGCCGGAGTAGAAGGAAATTGAACGGTGAATGAAGCCTGAGAGCTGCCTTGCAAGGCGGAGGCGGGTATATACTACATATGTATTTATAAGATCCTCTGTATAACAGACACAGGTTCTTGCACGAAACGCCGTATAAGACCGGATAGCCGCCCGATGTACTGCCACCTTCAGCGCTGGCCCGCCGCCCCCGCAGCAGGCGGCACAAATTCTTGCAATGTCTTTGCCCGGCGCCTCCTGCCGCAGCACGTGGCACACCCGCTCGCAAAGTCTTCGCATGCGAGCTCCAACGGCTCTGTGGGTGCCTGACGAGACGCTGCAAAAAAGTAGGGCGATAAAAATGAAGTAGGAACCTGTAGTCTTACTGGAAGGTCAAGCAAAAAGAGGTAGCACACCGTCAAGTATCGCCAACAGCGGGGATCGAACCCTCCAGCTTGCCTGCGCGCGTCACATAGCAAGATCATTGACCACTACACCAGCACGACATTGACGGCTCAGTCTCTGATGGGGTTTCGTCATAGGTTCACGGCTGGCATTCTTGCAAGATATCTTAGTTTCTTGCAAGTCCTGTCGGACGGGCCTGGGCTCGACATTGCAAGATCGATGCGGCTTGCAAGCTCTCGATATAGATCATTCAATCCGCTCGCGTGGTTCGTCCCACAAAGTCGGGCCATGCCATCAGAGCCTCGTCGAAATCTGTCACATACCGAGTCCATGGTCCCGGCAGCATGGTCCCTGGCTCGACAATCAATCGCGGAAGTTCGCTGGGCCGTCTGCATCGGCGATGACCTCCCGATTTAGACCAGTCCTGCTTGCCCACTGCTTGCCCTGATACTCACGAGAGTCGGCCTGTAGCATGAATGCCTGCGCGAGACTGATATTAGTATGATGAGGCACTTGATCAACAAGCTACCGACGCTGTATGACCACTCACCTCTCCAGGCCCCCGAGCACAGGGATCGTCACCCGAGAGGGCTCCTTGGCTACCGTTTTCCATTCGAATCCATCTGCACTGCCACCCCCGCACTACTCGTCCTCACAGGTACTTGCGGGTTAGCAACGCAAACGCAAGGATACGGTCGCGCGGGCACCAGCACCAGTCATACTTGTGTTTTCACCATATCACGTACTATATATACACGGCCCTTCCTTTCAAAATGACGAATGTGTGTGTTGCGGACACCACCGCGAAGATCGAGTCACCACATTCGGTGCAACGGGTTCCCAGAAACGATCAACGTTCGCCTCTCTTGAGACGGAATGTCTTCTCATCCCAACCGTAGCGCTGTTGTAGCTCTCTAGCGAGACTGATGAACAATGTCAGACATACTCGCATAGTGCTAGGGGGCACGTACCGAGCTTTTTTGCACAAGCTCAGGTCTCCATTCCGCTTGCCGTGAGGCTGTAGCGGAAGAAAGTGAGGGTTTCCTTTGTGCTAATAGGTGGCGCGGTACTTACCTCGTCCCAAGCAAAGGGCGGCAGCTTCACAGCGTCCACTGCGCGAAAGACTCTCCGTGGCCCACCTGTCGGCGCAGGCGAGCATTTGAAGCCCAATTTCGCCATTGCCTTGCAAGGCTATGAGCGATCGCGGCTAGATTTCTGACCTCTGGAACGTACCGAGACAAAGTCCCTCCATTTCAGTATACCTGCTGGCATTTGGCTGTGTCCGAATAGGGACGACATGACCTACGAAATGAGTCAATGAGTCACTCATAATCGCTGGACGGCGCCTGCGTACCTTGTACGACCGCTTGTTCAGCCAAAACATCGCAGCGTCTCTGGATTATTGATATCACACGGTAGGAGAACAGATGTGACCGTGTCGGCGACGTTTCACGAGAAGGAGACACGAGCTGCCAGAGCGTCAGTACATGTGGAGCATGCACGACGTGAGGTCAGACGTACGATACAGCTTCACGTCTTCAGCGACTTGGCCGTGTCCGAGCTGCTGCGGCGGGGACGTTGGCTATGCACGGCATAGGGATGTATCAATAAGATTACTCACGTTCACGATCCTGCTAGCACTCGACCCCTACTGTAGTCCAGACTCCGGTATTGCTCGTCTTACGTGGACGGGATTGGGTTTGACTCCTTGTGATGATGTGACGCACGCTGTTGCTGAGGATTAGTGCGAGCTAGATCTGAGCGCACACAGGTCCAGGACCCGCGCCGACACATGGTGGTTTCGCGTCGAGAACGGGATACTGACTGGTGCGAATGAGACGGCAGTATCGCGCTCAGGCGTCGGGTAGGGCAGTGGAGAGATGGACCGCTTTGGGTTCGAGAAGGGGTGCTGGTTGCAAGAGAGAAGCCAGTCGCGAGGTTCAAGAGGTCGAGTGGCCTGGTGGTGACGGCGTCGACGTATCTCAGAAGGCAGAGAGAGGTGGCCGTAGCACTTGGACAGTCTCCGAAACGTAGACAGCAGGAAGGAATCCCTAGAGAGCGGAGCGCTCTGTTCACGGGACGCCCGGCGCATCCTATCGCACTTCAGACGTCCCGCTGCCTGTCTGCACGACTCCGCTACACCACACTCTCGCCCCTGCTTGTCGCCTTCCCTGGGTCTCTTGTCGTGCTCCGTGTGAATGTGTATTCCTCACGGTGCATCGCTGGTGTTCATACACTCTCGCCGCGGCGCGAGCATCACCACCAGCAGCGAGACCAGGATGCGACGACCAGGGTTATGGGATTGTTTCCTTGAACGACCGAGCGCGAGGTCGACGAATCGCTTGGAGTACTTCTCCACAGATCGGACGCATGGCACGCGGAGGACACGGCTCATCGTAGCATGAAGAAGCAGCATTTGACAAAGATGGAGAGATTACAGGCGAACACAGCGGTGCTGCTGCAACGGGCATCCCCAGCATCAGGCCTTACAAGACGAGTCTACTACCCATGTGCGAGCGGGTCTTCCATCTATGAAGCGGCCCGGGGCCGAGGCTGCCAGTATTTAAGTCGTCTTCACCCTCGACCATGACTTCAGGGACCGAAGGTGGTAGCGCGGCCGCGAGCGCAAGGTGAGTGACAGCGCGGGCCCCCATATGGTCGGAGGTAGTCAGCACCCCATCTTCCACCGGTGAGATCATGTATATCGCCATGGCGGGGTAGACAGACTCTCTTCGGACACGTGTAGTCCCGCTCCCGCCTCGCGCGAGGGTGTATCGCGCAGGTAACCGCTCCGCGTGCATGATGCATGGAGTTAGGTACGAGGACGCGAATGCCCTGTCCTCACGAGCGGGCACCAATGCGTCCGTGGGAGCGTTCAAGGTATCGCGTCCTATGCGCCTGATCGGTTCGGGAAACCTGGACAGAGTGTTCTTGTCGCGGCCCTACAGGCATTGACTCGTCGTCAATTCCCGGCCGGTCTCCTCGCATGCTGCGGCAAGTTCGTCGTCCGGTGTCGTCTGCATGTGCGGCGAAAACGGCGGCGGTTCGGTTTGTTCCAAGCCTTCGGCTTTCGTGCTCCGCCCTTGCTATCCTCCAATGCTCCGTCTCCGTCCTCCGTCTCTCCGGCTAAACCAACATCCTTCATCACTGGCCGAGGGAAGCGGCAACTGGCCAGCACAGTACTCGGTCTCTAGCAGCGCGGGGTTGCGAGTCTTGCGGATGGAGGGAAGCGCGATAGGAGTACATCGATACAGCTCACCGACGTCCGATATCCTCCATCACGATTATCTCTACACATCCGCTCTACTTCCTTGCCCTGCTCTCTTTCGCCCAGCGACGATGCATGTACCGAGATTGTGACACGATCCATGTCGCCATTAGAGAAGCCCTCGCCAGGGGCGTCGTCTTCCAGCCGGGGGAAGCATGACTGCTCTACACCATCTCAATGATCTGGCAGCGCGGGGATACGAGTCTTGCGTGTTTTGGGAAGCGCGATTGCCAAGACGCTGGGCACCAGTGTACGAGTCCGACAGTACAACTCACTGATACATATGTTCATCTGCCATGCTCTCCATAACCTGACCCGCATCCACGTCCGACCCACGTCCGACGCGCCGCGACGATTGCGATGAATTCGCCAGCTCGTGTTCAGTTGATGCGAGTGTATAGCCGGTGCTGGATGCGATGTGCCCAGGCCCTGTTGCACTCGATATACCCACGGCCTGTGAGGATGTGAGCGGCCGAGGATGAGGATCATGGTGAGCCAACATACGATATGCATCGTAGGGGGAAAGCGAGCAGCTGCGTCACTGCGCAGACGGGTCCAACGGTGTGCTTGCCTTACGCGGACTGTCAGCGCAAATCACGCCTGCCAAGCCTAGTGCACGTACCTGCGAGCTAGCACCGCAGCGCCAGGAGACTCATCCGCCTCCCACGCGCGTGCCCTTGCCAACCACAACTCCTCCTGCCAACCGAAAAAGGTCCATGTGCGGAACATCTCTTCGAGTCGAGTGTTCACCTCCTCCTCCCATCGCGTCTTGAGAGCGCTGTGTCTGAACCAGTGAGAGCGCATGGCTAATGTAGATCAGCAACGAGCACGAGCATGAAGTCCAGACGCGTACGCATACCTCCTTTGACGAAATTCTTGATATCACCGGGTGGCAGTTTTCGGGCGAAGCTGAAGTCGCCCCAAATCCAAGTCGGCAACTTGTAGCTATCGCCGAGCTTCTTCTCGCCCTCATAGAGGGTGAACGCCTTGCAGTCGTCGTCGTCGAGCACCTTGTAGGTCTTGTGGTTCTCCTCCATGCCAAGCACGAGGAGGATCCCTCGCAGCTCGCGGTACCTCCCTTTCGTAGCGTTGATCACTTCACGCTTCTCCTGTAAGCGACGGTCGTTGACGGTGTTGTTCTTTACGCCGCTCTCCTGTTGCTTGCGGTGCTGTAGGGAGAGATGGGTGGTGATATGAAGGCGCAGCTCGTCTAAAGCTTCGTTGGCCTGCCCCTCATGTAGAGCGCGCTCGATCTTCACGAACTCCGTCATGGCGGGATGGAAGCGAACGGCGCTATGATAATCGGAGGGCAACGGAGGGCTCGTGTGGTCCAGCGAGTCGAGCATCTCCAGGATGTCTTGCGCCTTTTTCGACGAGTTGCTCGCGCTCTTCTTGCGGAAGGCAAGTACCGTGGTTTCGGTGGGCGTAAGGGGGGCGCGCGTGACCCCGAAGGCACGATCATCGTCGTCATTACGTCCTGGGAAGCCAGGCGGGTACACTTCGACCTCGAGCCCCACGACGGCCTGCTTGACAGCGGCTTCGAGTCGCGTCTCATGCAACTCCCGGCATGCGACTGCTCTCTCGCGAAAGCTTTCGAGCTGGCTGGCCAATTTGCTTCGCGCCTTCTCATCGCCGCCGTATGCCAGCACGGCCTTTTGCAACTTCGACCTATACACCGATTAGAGAGATCTGCGTGCACCGAGCGTATTCCGCACCTTTCTGCACGTAAGCTGAGGATACTTTGCACGACGCTCAGCTCCTGCGACCCCTCCGGCTGCCCTCTGGCCTTGCTTGCGTCCTGGAGTTGCTGCAGAATCATCTGTGATGACAGCGCTGCGCGGTGGGTCAGATCCGCGAAGAGGGCGAAAGTATTTCACTTACGGGCATCGCGAGGGGGCTCGTACGGGTTGTCCAACGTCTTGTGCTCCTTGATGTCCACGACCTTCTGCTTCCACTCGCGTTCCTGCTTGCGCCAGGCCGCCAACTCCGCTTTGTCTAATTCCTTTTCGACCCCAGCTAGATATTCGGCGGTGAGGGAAGCCATATCCAATGCCGTGTCGAGCTTCTCGACGAGAGTCGACACTGTGATGCCGTCAGACAATGCTTCCCCATGTGTGCACCACTTACCCATGTTATGGACGCGCCGCACGTTCAGGTCTGAATAATGATCGTTCAGGACGTCGTGTCGATGACCTGCCGACATCTCCTTGGTGCGCCGGGCGATCGCGTTGGTGACGGCCCAGACCCTTTCCAATGTTTCGCCGTCGGTCATGCCCGCTCCCGGCAGATAATGCAGGGAATGCTTGAAACGACACTCCTCCTTGTGCATGCAGAGGTGGTACTTCCCCACTCCGGCGACAAGCTCCGGCAGTTCCGTCTCCGTTATCGAATCGAGCTTGTCGAGCACGACCCCAAACTGTTCTCGTAACCGCTTTCGAAGGTTCTTGACATATTGACAGTGGATGTCGTACGTCCCCATCAACAGCCGCAGGTACATATAGTCCTGCAAGGCCGATAGCAGCGCGAAGTCGACGTATCGGTACCTGATGGTCGAATTAGCTCAATTCCTCCTATGTCGTGAACGTACACACCCCTCCGCGGTCACCAGGTCTACGATACATCCACCCAACATGAACATATGGCGACAGGTAAGCCCCACCACTCCGGAGACCTTGCCCTTGTACTTCCCGCTGCCGATAGCGTCGAATTGGTTGCATTCCGAAGTCTGTGCTGCGCTGAGCGACACGCCGATCACCTTAGCCTAGCTACCACATACCTCCTGCGGCGGCTTTGGGGCATGCTTCAGGTACGTCTTGAAGTCTTTGGTGTTCACGAAGTACGCCGCGCCCTTGCTCAGTGCTGTGTCCTTCTCGTCGGTAGCCTTCGCCTTGCTGCCCAAGTGGAAATTCCCGTCGATACCGTAATGTAGAGCGTCAGTATATCTGCAAAACGTCAGCCATGTATTCTCGGCCACTGTTTCATAACAAACCTGTACTCTCTGTCGCGCTCCTGCCACCGCGGTCGCATGTTGACCGAGGGATGCGGACATGCAGGACACAAAACGACGAGGTCCCCTCGCTTGAGCGTCCGCCCGGGCAGAACTCCATGGCGATGACGAGCACGCACGTGGCGGAACTCGCACATGCTGTTGTTGAATTCTCGATAACGGTCCTGTAGGGCGTTGAGTACGGCATGTGCCGGGAGCAAAACGACATACCTTGACGTGTTGCGGCTCGGTGCCGTCTGTTGCTCGACGAAGGTATGCCAAGAAGTCGTGAACGTTAAGCTGCCCCTGGAGCTCGAGGCCGTGATAGGATCGCATGACATTGAGCGTGATCGCTGTGTGCGGCTCTCTCCATGTCGCGGGCCAGCAACCATGCTCGAGGAGTTGTTCAGGCTCCATCAACGCCCCAATACACTGACAGAACTTCACCGGGAGATCCATGATGCCGTGTTCATGCACGAAGACCATGGGCCTCGGATTGGATCGGTTGGTGTCGCAGATATCCCCTCCATGACCGAGGTACCACACGTGCCCGAGGTCGGCCACGGTTTTCTTCTGCCAGAATCCCGATTCGTCGCTCCAGGCGTAGATCCGGTCGAACGGGCGTTCTTCATGGGTCTTGAGGATGCAATCCCGGCAGCAATCCTTCACCTGATGGCAATCGCCGCATCGGTACAAAGTCCTCCACTGCGGCGGCAGACGTAGCAGCGGGACGGTGCACTTCGGGCACTGCTTGAGGTTCGCAGGCGGCCTCTCTCGTTGATCGAGCGAGCGCTGGGCTCGAGCTTCGTGGTGCTTCTGGAAGTAACTCATCTTGACTGACGGCTAGATGGAGATGAGAAGGCGACAAACTCTCCGGAGACAAGCGACGCACCAGATGGGCTTCCTCCCTGGGCATTCCCCAATCCTCCTCAATATGAACGTCATCTCCCACGTCCGAAGTGGCGGGCAGTCCATCATCTTCAGGTTCGTCCTCCACCGTGGTCTTCGGGATGCGGGAGGAAGTGTCGCATGCGGACGCGGCAGTGGGGAAGTTTATCGACATTCTGAACGACGTGGGAGTGCATGGCCCAGTGTGTCCTGTGGTGGGGGAAGCGACTTTCGGGTGCGCGGGACAGAGAAGTTGTCCGGGATCGCGGGCCAGGCGACGAGGGCCGGGTGAGTCAGGCGGCCCAGAGACGCTATCAGAGATCGACATGACCTCCGGCCCCTGAGTGGCATCGCAGCCGGGACGAAGGTCTCCGCCGGCTTGCGCAGTGTCTGGACCCTGTCCGAGAAGAGGAGGGGAGGAGATAGGAGTATCCGACAACAGCGCAGAAGCATGGGATTGGATCCCCACGGCGCGGGAAGTGGATCCGAATCGGAACCTCTTCAGGAAGCTCGGGGTTTGTACCCGCCTGCCGGTGGGCTCCTTGCGCTTGCTGTCCTTGCGCATTTTCGGACCGGGAACAAGGGAATCGGGGGCCAAGAGGTGTGAAAGTGACGCAGCTAGCAGTGGGGCGTGTAAGCAAGCAGAGGCGGGAGAGGGCAGAAGAAAAAAAGCAGTACCCGAGGGAGGAATGGTTCGGGCGCCTCATTGTCTCAGCCCCATGCAAGGCGCCCGTGTCATCCAGGACTGCTGCCCGACGGTGGTGTCGTTCCAAGCTTAACTCCACTGAGAGTTTGGAACGCAGTGGCGAGCTTCCAGGGCAAACTATACGGTAGAGAATATTGTCCGGGGAAGGGCCACCGCGGATATCTTCTAAGCGGCGGCGCGATTCCTAATCTACGACCCGCGCGCCCTTCCGGTAAAGAACTGCTTCGAGCGATGTAGTACATGGCGGTGGTGCATACCTTGGTGTGGCACCGATGAATCATACCAGTTGCTAGAGTTGACTTGACTGATGATGTTGAGGGTCGGATGCTCGGACCGCGTCGAATCCGTGGGGACTTACACCCATGCCACCGCTGCCAGCAGGTGGGCGTACAGGAGTCGCGTATCGGAACGATGTTGACACGCAGCACTATGGCATCGCGTGTCAATACGTCCTGCGACGTGCTCGAGCTTGCCTGTAATGTTGCTTGTGCGCCGGGAGACTTGAGGGAATCTTTGATGCTGCTACTGCCTCAGAGCTGGGCACTTGCAGGCGAACGTGCGACAGACTTACCCGTCATCGAGCATGTGAAGTGTCGGTCCTCCTGTGGATTCAGGCCGGGGATTGCTAGAGAAATTCTCGAGCGTGGTCTGTCGGCGTGCATTCGGCGGTGTGGGGGGTTGGGGTGTGTACGGAAGGAAGTCGTGGCAACGAACTACGAAAAGCGCTCGCGCAGTGTGGAGGACTTCGGCTCTCGCCAGCACCCAGATGGGCTCCCGAGTGCATTCTCACGGATAGCGTGATTAACAAGTTGAAAGGTAATCCCAGATTCGCCTGCCTTTGTCGAGGCTTAGCTGGGGCTATCGTTGCCATTTCGGGCCCCGAAAGGCTTGCCAAAGCCCAGATAACTAGCGGACAGGCGAGGCGGGGCAAGGGGGTCCCCTTGCCCAGATGTCCTCCCCGAGCTGGCCGCCTGAGCCGCTCGAACTGTTCCCACGAATACACCTGGTATGCAATAGCTGCATCGAACCAGCCCTACGTTTTGTCTGGCTAGTGTTTGACAGTGATCCGCTCACACCCCAACACGAATCGAACTTCGCCAACCTTTCCTCCCGCTGGTACTCCCCATTGTGCGTCATTTCCGCCAAACTCGAACCACCCATTCAAGCCGAACTGATGGCATCCGTCCCTGAACCACTCAGTATTTCTCCGATCTCGAGCAGAGCATCCAATCAATCCTACGTACGCAATGCACGTCACCCCGATTGGGACTCACCTCCTCAGTTCCGTTGCCTTGCAGGATCGACTCGGTCTCAACTCGCACTTTCCCTTCAGCCGTTCATAACACTGGTATTCGATGTGCAAAGCCGCGACACAAAACTGTATGTTCCCGGCCACGCTCAGCTACGTCATGACATTGGTATTGACCGATCGGCACAGATACAGCTGTGCTGATGGCATACCGGTTCAACTGTGGCTCTCCTGGACGGAACCAAATGTCTCGTGGTCTGGCCTTATATGGTAATCTCCGGATGACAAAGCCTGTGGTCGTGAGACCGTCCCACGCGAGGTCTCTGGGCGTCTATGGCAAGCACGCTGGCAACATCGATCACTCCCTCGCTTCCGCCTACGCCTCTCTCGCCTTGCCTCAACCCGCACACGTCGAGCATCCCCCTCGTAAGTCGCAGCCATATTATCAGTGTATCCCGTTAACGTCAGTCATAGCGCGGCCCCACGGACCAGCAACATAATCGAGGCGTCCTGGCGTATAGCATAGTCTTCGCCAGGCGTCGTTCGATCCTCAAGGCTCCTCTGGCTCGTATCAAGATACGTCTGCACACCCTGACAAACAAGACAAGCCCACCCAGCGTGGCACCATCCTTCAAGATTAGCCCCATCGGTCGAACCTGCTCCCAACCTTCAAGTTTGCCAGCCCGCATTCCCGCTCGGAGGTGATACACGTTACGAGGTATGCGTCGTCGCTCGTTCAGCCGGCAGTACTCAGTTGATGCTCTGCAGACCATGGCTCCTCAAGATCGTCACATTTCGGATGTCACCCGAGGAGGTCGACTCGCTGGCCTGCGCTTTAAGCGCAAGGTACGCGACGACCAAGTCCAAGCATCGTCCGCTCCTGCTGTGAGTATTTTGCGCAATCAACAGGACGATGCACTGACCTTTCTGGCCTCACAGCTCGGAGGACGGACCTTCATCTGCCCAGCCGCCTGCTGCAACGACAACCATGGTCAAGAGGTCAGTGTACATTCGAATGCAAGCATTGATCTCGCACTCACCGTCCACAGCCCGCAGGCATCCCGTACCTCCCGCGCCACTTCGCCTTCCCGTCCTCCTCTCCACGATGCTCTACCCCAGCCGCTCGATGAATCCAGCCCCGCTCCCGGGACGCCGTGCCCGCTCAGCGTGACCCAGGTTGGACCGCGTAAGTGCCGTTGTGCAGAGAATGATCACAGGCTGACCTCGTCCAATAGCCCCGGCGGTCTGCGAGGCGTCTGAAGGCAAGGTCGCCGCTCAAGGCGGTTTCACAACTATGGTGCTGACCTCCCCCAACGCGGACTATGTACCGGAGTACCCTGTAGAGCGTGGCGTCGTCCGCATGTACGCTAACGGTCGTTGGGGCCTGCGCGAGTACTCACGATGGCCGCAAATGCTCATCGACGACATGCTCCACATCGCTTGTATACCTCGCGAACCAACCGTCGAGTGCGACGAGGTGCTTTGGGAGGAGCTGTCTTCAGAGACGTGCTGGGAGGAGGATGTGGACATCGGTATCAGCGGCATCGGCTTCATTGCTCCCCGTCTACGCACCCGTCTGGTGCGCGAAGCCATTCACTGGCTGATATCATTCCGTGCCTGCGCTCTCAATCAAACACCCGGATGCGAGGCCTATCTTAAACATGGCCGTCGAACTGCGATGGTGCTCGAGCAGGCATTGGATTGTATGCGCTCGGTCCCTTCCACTCCTGGCCTTGCGATCGCCGTCGCCTCCCATGTTCAGCGCCTCTCTCTAGAGCTCGCAGGATTGATCACCTACCTGAAGGTGGTGCATCCTCGGGTCCGGTCCACGGAGGACTACAGCTCCTCTTTACTGCCGGTGTTGGGAACCTTCGTGCGTGACAGGAAGAGCGCCGAATTGTGCAGGCGAGTTGGCCTCCCGACGTGGTTTCTGCAGCCCTTGACCACGACTGTGAGGGTTTGGCGCATTGTGGATGTCGAGAAGCTGCCTGTGAGCATGGGCGGGGTGTCTACCGACACACTCGCAGATCAGGTTCCCACTGTAGCGGCAGTCGCGAATCTCACCGGGCAATGGCTGCGGGACATGCAGCTCGTGGTATCGAAGCTCCTTTGTGGAACACACATGCCACCACTACAAGCCGCCGATGCGACCA
This sequence comes from Trametes cingulata, assembly GCA_022385765.1. Classification (NCBI taxonomy): domain Eukaryota; kingdom Fungi; phylum Basidiomycota; class Agaricomycetes; order Polyporales; family Polyporaceae; genus Trametes; species Trametes cingulata. The sequence goes on from MU278074.1 coordinate 15,644, forward strand.
TCCCCCTTGGTGCCCATGGTCAGCCGCACCCAGCCAAGCGCGTGAGGACTGAAGCCGGGGAGTCACAGACGAAGCACTTCCAGATGAAGCCCATCCAGGAGGAGAAGAAGCAGAAGGACCGAAATCAACGGCTTGTCGCCGCCTCCGGCTCAGGACCTACGGCCGGAACGGAGTCGGGATCGGCGGGCAGGACCGATAGTACCGCCGCTCTGCGGATTCAACCCGCCAAAACCTTCGTTCGATCCCCTTTCTATTCGGTTCCCGACCATTGGGCCCAGGCGCTTGTGCGGGTGTCCCCTGTCCCTACCACCCCAGCCTCCGCGCTGTACTTCTATCCCCCGCCGTTCCTGCTCGACACCATCTCCCCGCAATGCCCGCTCCCTCCCGACGCCGTCCACCCAGATGCCGCGCGCACTGATTACAAGGTGCTCCGATATATACACAACTTCCTCCGCATCCGGCGCTTCTGTCGAGCTCGTCTGTTCGACCCCTCGATGTCATCCCATCCCCTGTCGATCAGCGAGTGGTGCACCGCGCTTTGGGGTGACTACAGCGGCAAAGGGAAGGCCCCAAAAGGGACCAATGGAGCGGAGATCCGGCGAGCCAAGCGCCGAGTGGAAGAATGGAACACTATCTGCCGCCTGTTCGGGAGGGTCGCGATATTCCCGAGCTATGGAGAGGACATGATCGTGAATGTGGCTGGACAGCGACTCGGCGTGAAGGACATCGCGACCCATGCGTCCCTCCGTATGCAAGTGCTCTGGGAGGCCCACGAAATCAACTTCCGGTGCGAAGTGATGGCGTTGGACGCTTTCCTCCTCCAGAGTGCCCATTGGAACGAGTACGTGCAGTGGGAGCGGGAGTCTGCCGTGGCGGCCATCTGGGAGGGAACGTCGGTGCTGAGCGTACTCCCCCCTGATGATTTCTCGGGCGCGGTGGATCGATGGATTTCAGGGACCGGCGCTGATTGGCAGCGCTGCCGCGACTTCCTGGTCAGGTTCATGCGGATTATGACCCGCTGGCCGGACTTCCCCGCCACTCTGCGCACGGACTTGGACAATGCTCACGCCTGGGATACACGTACCTACGATCTGATGTCGCGAGCCGCTGTCGACTTCTACGTAGAGACTTTCGTGCGCACTTACAAGAGACTCCCCACGCCGCCTATTTCACCATTATTTGTGTAATCCGCATCGATCGCCAGTGCCGGCAAATGTATACTTCGGTGAGTCACCCTCGTTCCCTTCCAAGGGAGATTCACACTGAAGCGATCACAGATACTAGCATTTAGTAGATATTGTAATTCATTCACGGAATTAATGTCCCAGGACCCCGAGAGAAACTAAGGCAGGGGCGAACGCGCGCGTGTGCGGTAAGTGCTTCAATCTCTCTCAGTGAACTTGGTGCTGGCATGCGACAGAACGGCAAATGGCCCGACGACGAGCTCGAGTGGTTGGACCAGCAGCTGAAGGATCCAAGTATCAAGGGTTTAATCAAGTTCGCGATCCTACCAAAGAAGAACAACAACTACGGGAACGCCACGAACGAACTCGTCAAGCGTTACAAGACGATGTTCCCTGCGCCTCGGCGCGGCGAGTCGGATCAAGAATGGGCGGAAAGGCAGCGCAAGGACGCCAAACAAAAGCACAGGACACGCGAACAGCCTCTCATCAGGCGCGAGGCCGAGTCGGAGGAAAGTCACCAGGAGCGGACCAATGACGCGGCGCTGAAGACGGTGAGTATGTGCCCGTCACACCTCTTTCTCCGGTCTGAACCACACCGATTAGATGTTCTCCAACATGCTGTCCCAGCACTACACCGTCGCCCCCGCGCGTAACGGCAAGAAGAAAGGAGGAGAGCGCCCGATGCCCGCTTTGGCTCTAATGCCTCGCCGCAAGCGTCGCCGGCGCGGAGGATTGGACCAGTTCCAGGGCTCAGACGAAGCACCTGCTCGAGGAAGCCTCTCCCTCGGGCAGTGGCGCAGCGCGTGTCACGCTGCATGGATACGCCTTGACGAGGCAACACGGCAGAGGTATATTGATCTCGCCGAGGAGCATAACGCGCAGACGGCGACGGACGAAGCTGCAGACGACCTGGCGGGCGAGGGCGACGGTGTATAGTACGTTGACGGCGCGCCCGCCTGCTACCCGCTTTCTCATCTAATTTGCAGCACGTTCGACGACATCTGCGGCTATCTCGACAATGCGCTCGAAGTTGTGTACATAAAAGCGCAATGGGCGACCTTCGCATGCGCCGCCGGCGTTGACGAGAACGGCCAGCCGGACATTTACATGTGAGTGAATGGCGGTGAGTGCTCTCGCGTCGGCTCACGTCTGTCTAGGACGCATCAAGGCCAGAACGTGTACGGCAAGAGCCTGCTCGACGCCATCTGTGCAGCGGCGGGGTGGACGTTCCACGAATTTGGCCTGATCATCGCGTTGTGGAACTCGCAACGCTCTCAGGGGATGTCCACTGACGTCCGCCACACAGAACATGATGCCGGTCACTTCCATGATGCCGTCAAACACCTCCTTGCCGGTGCGTCTGTGTCGTACAAAAAATGATCTCTGTTCACATAGATACAGGCTCCCGATCCGACACACCTGCCACTAGCGACTCGCGTTCTACGAGCGACGTTCCTTCCGCGCTGCCGGCGTCTTCAGCGACCGCACCTGCCACGCCCTCGCGTAGGTCGAAGCCGAAGGCCAAACGCAGTCCATTGAGACCCACGAGCCACCCAGGCCCAATATTGCATTCGACCCCGGACGAACACATTGATCCCGCTTTGCGCGGCGCAGCAGCCGCGCGCACCGTTGTAGCGGCGACGCTGCCAACGCTTGATCAACCTGTACAACCGCCCGCTCCGCCGCCGCATGCAACCCCGTCGCCCCCGATGATGGCCGAAGAAGTCAGCCAGCGCGTTTCGACCGGCCATGTTCCTGAAGATGCTGCTACGCCTCTGCCGTCGTCGTCGACGGCTCTGCAGATTGGCCGCCCGCGGACGCTTGATCTCGGAGGTTCTCCACAGGCCGACACTGAAGCGGCGCCGCCTTCGCCCTTCATGAATGAAAGTGCGGATGACCTCTCACTGGACCGTCGCACAGGTAATCAAATGTATGTCACTAATGCTGCGAGCGAGAACATTGCAGCGCAATCCGACGGACTGGCAGAGAATGATGCGGAGATTGTCACTGAAACGCCAACACCTGCTGCGACGATTCCGAACGCGTCGGGCATCGCGCACCATCAGGCGCTCTCGGGCGGGCCCTCGGACACCGCTTGTGCGCCATTTCCTAATCGAGTTCTTTCCTTTGCTCACGCGGGAATCGGCAGCCACTCCCGTAGATGCAATGGATGTGCCTGGCGAACCCGACACCGTGGAGCAAGGGACCTCACTGTCGGCCGGGAAGAAGAAGCGGAAGTCCGCTCTGAGAGGTACTTCCGGCGTGCCGATGCCCTCAGGCGAGTCCGGCAGCCTCGCGCAAACCCGACCAAGACGCGACGTCCAGTTTAATTGGGCAAACCGTGACCGAACGTGGGTGCCCATTGTGGCAAAGTAGCAATTTACTCACTGATGCACAGAGTGCGCACGCTGGCTGAGCAACGGGCCCTGCCAACCCGAGGGGAGAAGCGTGGGGGGGAGGACGAAGGGGAAGAACCTCAGTCGTCGGCAAAGCGCCAGAAGGGAAAGGCAAAGGCCTAGGCTGCCGCCGGCCATTGTGGGGCGATATGATAAATGTCATTGCGGCGGAGGCCATCAAGTACATCGGTTTCATGGTGTCGAGCACGATCATGGTTTCGAATATTCCGCCTTATTTCGTGTGCCGCTGGACTCGGCCGACTCAGATTTGGCAAAATCTTGGCACAATTGCTCTGCAGACCGATTCACGCGGAGATCTGTCTGGATCTTCTAGGTCGCTCCTCTCTCCTTCCACTCCTACCACTGTCGCCCCCCGCTATGCTCGCACGCCTGAATTGGTGGCCCAAGGTGCGCATTCCCCTGGTCTGGTGCAATCTGGCGCTGACTGCAGAGCAGTCGGGTGAGCTCCCGACATCTACAATGGTGCACAAAGACGTTGGCAAGCAGACGGTCAGGCTTGCGGAGGTATTGTCGTTGGTCGCGGACGCGGTGGATGGGCTGGACACCGACGTGGAAGTTTGGAGGATGGAGATTGCGGGCTGGCGGATCTTGCCGTTGAAGACGGGCGAATTATGTCTGGGGAAGGGCGAGGAGGTAGTCTTGGTGCGTCTTTTGGGCGTCGAGCATTGCTCGAACTTCAGCGTAGAGCTGGAGATGCTCTATCAATGCATGCATCTCCCGGGTCCCCTCAACATTCCTGAAGTGGATCTACGGTTGCCTGCTGTCCATGGACCCTTCGCGCGCGTACTCCTGTGGCAACTCGTGAGTCACCTCATTCAGTTGCTATCCTCTTGCTCACACGCGTCCAGGACGGCGTCGGACCAATCGCATTTCTCTTACCACTGAAGCAGACGCGCCTGTTGCGCTTTGACCGCTTCCCAGAGATTCGTCAACATGTGACCGACGTCGACTTCACCATGGCCCATGTTTGGTCCTTTGCCAGTACGAGCTGGACGCTGAGGAAGCTCGAGGACGACATCGAGCTCCCCGCGAATTCCAACACCCTACTTGTCAAGAAGATCGACGTCTACACGACGATCGGATTGGGCAAAGAAATTGCAATGGTCGAGCGCGACCTCGCTGCGAGAATGATCGTCAAGGACGTCGGCAGCGACGTCTTGGGTGATGTACTGAAACGGGTTCTTCAGACCACGCAGAGACTCACGCTCTTCATAGGACGGGGGCGAAGGGGCAAAGACCAGCGGGCTCAGTGGAGTGCCCGAGCATGGTAGCTTGCAGGTACGTGTCCTTGGCTGTGAAAGACGAGCACATACGGACGAGTACTAGAAGTTGGCTGTATCGGAGGCAGAGGCGGAGGAGCAGGCCGATGACGTGCGTAAGACCCGGCTTGAGACTGGAATGCTGACGCTCATACTCTGTTTCAGCCTACGTTCGGCGATGGCAATGGTCCCTCGGGAACGACCCACGCGCGCGGGCACATCAACGTGAGTGTCGTTATCCCGATACATGCGCGCACGAGCTCACTGCATTACAGGTCGTTTCGAGGGATACAGCCGGAAGTGAATACGTCTTTGAGGGCGCGAGCAACAAAATATGCAACGTAAGTGATCGCGCGCTCACCATGAGACCGGTGTTGACGAGATACGCTGTAGCAAACCATGGACGCCAAGACTCCCGGCTCGGCGGACGAGGCTTCGCTGAAGCGCCCGCGCGACGACACTGCGAGTCCTGAGCGAAGCGGTCGACATGCGGCTGCGGCGAGCGACGGCTCGCCAAAGCGTTTGAAGGCGGACGTAGCCGGGAATGACGGACGCGAAGAGCAGAGCGGAGAAGACGAGAAAGGGAGTGCCAAGACGGCGCGTCTGGTGTCGCCCTCGGTCGCGACGCACGACGGCGTGGCGGATGCGCAGGAACGTGACGTCCGTACCGTCCCAGTCACGGAGGGTGAGTATGGGGACAGCGTCGGCGGCTGTGGGGTGGTCAAAGAATCCGAGGCCCGTGCCGACAGCAAGGAGACGTGCGTAGCGGTTGACGCATCCGTCGACAAGGCGGAGGACGAGGCGGCGGTGAATGTGGTGAAGGGCGCTGGGAGCGTTGGCGAAGAGGCGGGCCCGGATACTGAAGCAGACGTCGACAATGGGTTGGCCGCCGAGCATCCTGCTATGAACATCGACGTGGGAGGGGATGCCGTGCCGGAGGGCAATGGTGACAAGCGCGCTGCGGGTGTTGAGGGAGACGCTGACGTAGAGCAGGGCAGGATGGCGGTAGCGCACGTCGAGGAAGGCGCAGCCGCTGCCGCAGGGGAGGACAATGATGCGCCCGCGGGCAGTGAGACGGGACGTGCAGGGGATGGGCAGGTGGAGAACGACGACGAGGACGGCTCGGCCTCCGGAAGTGATACCGCTGTTGACGGCCTGTCGGAGCCCGACGATGGCGTTGCCGCAGAAAGTGACGACGCCTGGAGGCCGTTCTGGGTGATGTCACGTCCCGTGCCACGCAGACGGAGGGACTCCGGCCGGACCTCCGGACGGATGTCCCGGACGGGATTCCTGCGGACCTCCTGGCGGACTTCCGTTACTTACTTATACGGTAGCGCTCTAGTCTTTTCCTTTAGTGACATCATATCTCTACTTATCAGTTTATCCTTTCTCTTGTCTTCGTCATTAGGCCTCGGAGTTCCGCAAGGTCCGAGGGCCTATGATGTAAGACCCTTTCCTTATCGATTAGGACTACTTAGTATAAATAGCCGAGCTGGTAGTAGTGTATGCCTCAGTTCGGACACCTCGTTACTATTCGGCTCTCCTCGGTCTTCCTGTACTTCCCCGCAATACATCCCTCTCCCCTTCCGCACCTCCGTTCCGTAACTCCGTTGGATCTCCGCTCTCACTCCATCTCCTTGTCGGTGCCCTCTTGTAAATAGGGGACACTTGACGAGATCGCTCAGGGCGTTGCCAATAGCTTCGCCGAAGTCCCCACCCCCGTGTCGTAGCCGGACTCCGTCCGGAACCCCCGGAACTCCGTCTCCCTTCCGCCCGCCGTCTACGGCACGCATCCTAACAGTGTGTCCGAACTCACACTGAGGGTCTCGTCATGTCCACGGAACCCGAAGGTGTTTGGTCCGGATTCACCGCACGCCGTATTCGGGTCTCGACCCAAAACTCCACTCCCGTTAC
>MU278075.1:0-21703 GCA_022385765.1 Trametes cingulata
TTTCTGCCTACCCGCTCCTCTGCACTCATTCTCCTGCTGTCCTCACCTGCTCATCTTTATAGTGCACGCTTCTCATGGTGCACGCTTCTCCTGCATGCCGGCGAGATGGGTGTTCACGTATGCGCCAAAGGCCGAGGCGTAGTAGCCATCGACTGCTTCCTTCCATGCCCGATTTACTCGACGGAGGAGCGTGAGCTCCAACTGTGTTAGGCAAGAACAGATAGAGGTGTATAGGGGCGGGATGCTTGCAATCTTTTGCATATCAGCCTGCAAGAGCCGTTAAGATATCACCGACGAGTGCCAAACAATAACTGACCACTAGAGGTGCAGACAACACCGCGCAAAGAGTTGTTGTGGTAGCGTCGGTGCTCATGTAGTGCTCGCTGAGGGGAAGATGGGACATGGCACATGAACGTATGACAACGCTGGCAAGAGGTTCCTTTATGACTGATCGTCGGCTCAGTGCTAGCCAAAGGGACCCCACGTGTAATGGTAGTGTGCCGCGACTTCAAGCTCCCAGTGAAAAATCGATCTGCGTCAATCCGCGCGAATATGCGTGAATATGCGAGCGCATAGTGGCACATATACACGCAGAAAACTTGCACTGGTGCAGATTAGAATCGGTGCCCATATGCGCAAATCTGTACAGATCGGTGCAAATCGGTGCGCAAATGTAGCTACATAGGGTCGCAGATTAGCGCATAATTACACCGATTCCCGCATACTACACACGGTCCGACATACTACTACCCTCGCCTTCGCCCTCCGCGGACTCGTGCACCAGATGGGCCGGAGTCCGAGATACGACACCACTCCAGGGCTCCGTGTATGTAGCCTCCGAAGCCCGTCGTCCCCACCCTCCCCTCCTGAGACATCCTCGCCGACGCGACCAAGCGCGCGATGACACCGACAAGAGCATGTACTTCCCTATGAGAAGCTTCAGCCTGGCGCCTTGGCCTTACCCTTAGACCTCCCCCGCATCGACTTGAGCCCTGACTTTATCTTCTCGGATCTCTTCTTCGCCGCCTCTTCATATCCCTGCATGTTTGGTTCGCAGTCAGTCAGAACAACACCAGCCACGTAAGCCCTGTACATACAATTCGTTCCTCGTCGCTCAGCGCATGGAATGATTGAATGATAGCATCGGGGGGCTCGCTCAAAGGGCGCGTGTGCGCATACTCGTGGCTAGTAGTCGCGCCTATGTCAGGGCGGGACTACGGGATCAGATAGGACGACGTACATAGTATTGAACTCCCGTGTCAAACGAGAGAACATGGAGGTCAGCCAGAGTGTGCCGCAGGCAAGACTGCACAACTCACGAATGCGACGGTGTCGGAGAGACTCCGGAAGGCATGATCAAACTCTTCAGTGGTAGCCGCTGGGTGGTCCTTCAGATAAGCAGAGGCATACAGATTCCTGATGATACGACAGTGTGTCAGACACGGGAACATCAACTGACGAGGGTTCCGAGAAAAGCTAGACGTACCGGGCAGTCCTGCTCATGGTCACGCGCTGCCTTGCAGGCTTCCTGCCGTGGTTCTCTGAAACGCCCGAAGTCCGCATGTCTGCCTCAACCCGGGAGGATGGGATCTCCGATGGTGACGTCGCCGGACACGGCACTTTCAGGAGGGCGGCTAGTGCCGGTGTCATCAGTGAAGGCAATGGCGGGACCACAGTGTTGTCCTTGAGAGCGTCTCTGCAGTCCCCAGCAGAAGTGGGGTCAGTCCAGTGCACTCGAAGCGACGTGTGATACTCACAATGGGTTCCCAACCTGGTGGAGAGTGAGAAGAACATGTACAATAGTTTTCTCAGTAGTGAATTGTCTCGTCCGACAACAGATGGACGTACCGAGAATGTTCCTTCGGAGAGAACCTGTTTGCCCAGTGAATTGGTCACAACGCTCGCTTGACTGGGGATACTAGACCCGTTCTGCCCTAGGTCCGAGGTAGGCGCGTCTGAGAGAAGCCGAGATGTGGGAAAGGAGGGTGTCGTCAAGCTGGAGCTGCCGGGAGACATGGGGTGGGAAGGTGGCAGATCGGGAACCTGAGCTCTCTGATGCATACTAGTAGAGATGACCGGAGACGCGGCCTCCGACGGAGCAGAGGATGCATGCGGGGCAAGCAGCGACTCGGATGGGGGTATCAGACAGCCGTGGAGAGGTGCTGACGGTGGTGGGCTGGAAACCGGACTTTGAGCGACGATGGAACACCCTGGCAGTGGGCGTGATGGTGCCACTGGCTCTGGAGAAGTACCATGAGACGTCATGGGAGCTCCCGGCAACACAGACTCGCCTGGTGCCGTAACATCGGCATGCGCATGAGGCGTTGCTGCAGGGGTAGACGGCGACGACGTGGGCGTGGGTTCAGAAGCCTTCATGGGCGCTGGCGGGAGTGGTGGAGCTGATGGATCGGCGATGCATGCTGAGGGCCCCAGCAGGGGCTCAGAGGTTGCGGCAGACACGGAGGCGAGATGCTGCGAATGAGGCGTTCCCTTGCTGCTACTGCGGCCGCCCATAGAGTACGAGACGCTGAACGAGTTGAAAGAAACCTGTGCTGGGATCTTCCCGGTCTGCGACAACGGTGACTTGCCGGCACTTGCGTCGAGCGCAGACGATGGCACATTCCGAGTCGACCGACGGGTTTCGGCGTCCTTAGCTTTCAGAACTCAGCTCAGAATTTAGACAGAGATGATGATACATACCAGCGTGCTTCGGCCATTTAGATGCGTGAGAAGGGACTACCTGCGCCATGGCTGCAGGCTTCACCGAGGTCTTCTTAGGGAATGCCGATGACGCGTCCGGGGGTTCACTGCTGCCATAACGGTCGTCTTCGTTGTGCTCCTTTTTGATTGCCGCGTTGAGGTAGTATCGAGTGAAGTTCGGATACATCTGCGTGAGCAGGATGTGGAGGCGAAAGTGGCCCTGACACTGCGCGAGAACGGGGAAAGACTTGTATACTTCATGCTGCATGTATCTGTACGCGTGGACGGTACGCGTACCCCATGTCGCTGGTGCGAGTGAGTGCTGAGCGAGAGTCTGGAAGAGGCGCTTCACGAGCTTGCACAATTCAGTATAGCGATACGGGGTGAAGACATCGCCGTTCTCGTCCTCCAGGAAGATAGGAACACCGTCCTTTCTGGCCTCGTGACTCTGCGCGCCATTCCCTGAAAATGGTGTCCACTGATCTGCTGACCAAAAGCGAAACCTTCCATGCTTCGCTATGTCGTATGCTGGGCTAGGAAGGTCATCGAGTGGTACACGAAGACCTTCAACCGTGGTGAAACGAGACGACACGTAATCCAACACGTCGCGCGGCGTGTGGTCGAAGTCCGGGTTTGAGTCAGAGACTTTGTGAAGGCCTGCCGCCGCCTCTTGTCTTATACCCCTGGTCACGGTCCAGAGCTGTCGTGAGCCTTCATGGCCACTGGTCTACATTCACAGGAGCTATAAGGGTAAAAGCTCACATCATAATGCGAACCGTTGTTTTGAGTTCAAGGTTCATGGTCTCGAGGTCTTGCACTTGGCGTTGAAGGAGCTCGACCTGGTGAAGTGCCTTGATATATTCTGCACGGGATACCGTGGGCTCTCTGTACGGTGTCTCAGGAGTTGAGAAACCTGATCCTCGACCACTGATGCCCTGCTAGCCGCATCAATTGAGCGGAAGACCATACACTACACTCGGGCTTCACAGTGGTTGGTACTCACAGACTGTGCACGCTCACTGAGGAGTCCTTCGAACATGCGCGAAGAGCCTGCAGCACTTGATGATCTTGAAGCGAGAGGAGAGGCATTGTAGAGCTCCCCGACAGATGGGCATGGCGGAAACGAGTGGGTTGAGAGAATATCGCCAGCAGTATTGACTAGAGGTATCTCGAGACAAGAAAGTTGAGAGCTCGATGGTGTCCCTGAGCGCTGCACAGAATTATGTCGAAAGACATGCTCAGCGAGGTCATCCATGCCCACGTCCAGCCGAGAGCGTGAGGGTAAGTGAGACAGAGGGAACACCTTCGTCGTGCGACTAGCAGTTTGCGATTTTGACCGGCGCCTATGACTTCACCTGTCGTTGCGGTCACGGTGACTACTTGGAGCCCCGGCCCTGACAGTCCTTCTAAGTCGTCCAATTCGTCCAGATAGCCTCGCGCTCCTTGACTCCGAGTCTATCAGCGTCGCACAATGGGTTCCTCGCCTACAAGCTCACCAGTGTCCTCCTCTGGTCATCTTGCGGAAGACGAATCCTCCCAGAGTGGCAGAGAAGCTACTCAGACGCTGCAGCGGACTCATCCGGGGGATGTCATCGGGCATGCACTTGCATGCCCGAACTATGCTCCTCTTCCTGCGCTGCTTGTAGCATATGCGAAGGCCACAGGAAACAGACTGCCGATGGAAGAGTAAGCCGGACTCATATAGACTCCACGGATAGACATCAGACTGACCATGTTACGTGTAGTTTCTATGATTGTGAGTGCCAGGTGGATGGGAGGATATGCAAGGACAACGAGGACGACAAGCCGAGAAGTCCAGCTGGATCCTCGCAGTCCAAAGTCAGCTCTGACAATGTGAACAAGCACGGCATGGATGAATGCGACACAGAGCGGGAACCTGCGCACGTCATAGAGCCTCTCGTCAATGAACGCATTCACGATAAATTCAAGCAACTCACCAAAATATCTGCGCGTAGCACCCAGTCACTGGCCGATGGAGTAGCCTCACTCGAGAATATCAAGGGGGCCTATCTGGCATTCCTCGAAGAGCTCGGTGGTCTCGAGAAAGAGCTGTGCATGCTGCCATTCGACGATATGACGTGGCTCAGCCAGAGGTATGATAGACACATTACTGAGGCGCACGGTGCCGCGAATTGCCCGCGGCGGCCCTACCTAGGACTTACTGACATGCCTCTCCTAGCTCGTCTCTCGGACCAGAACAGCCGTTGTCGCAGCTCGCGATTGGAATGGCCATTCATCATGAAGACGCGAACGTTCCTAGCATGGGGTTGCCAGCGAAAGAGATGCATCAGCAGCACTGGAACCCGGACAAAGATCCACACATAGACGCCTTGACTCGGAGGACTCAATCATCCCAGTCCGAGTCGTCTCTCCAGGATGACTCCCATGACGACGTTGAAACGGCAGTGTTGGCAAGTTGTCGACCACTGGACATCCGAGTCTCCGCATCAGGTGAGCATAGCAGCCATTGTTTGTCTCCCGCAGCGGCATGTATACTCAGTTGTGTTTGCGACCAGGAGGAAGTCATCCGCGTCCGAGTCCATGCACAACACGCGACTCATCATTCTTTCCACCACGTGTTATCCATCTTCCCGAAGATACAGAAGAGCTTGTTATTCCAACCTCTGATCCGTACGAGATCGAGTATCCGTACATGTTCATTCCTTCTCTCGAGTCAACGTTAGCTCAGTCGCATAAACGATGATCAAATTATTCTATTCGTCGACCTCCATCTCTTGATCCGGTGTGCCTAGTATCTTCGCCTCGAAACCGAGCTTTTCGACTAAAAAGTACTCAGAACCATGATGCAAATGGACATAGTCCGTCTCGAAGTCCACATCCTGGGCCCCCTTGTCAGGAATCATCCCGACAACACTACAAATGCTCTTCACATCTACCACTCGTAAACACGAATTACCTTGATAGGTATGTAGTTGCACGGTCTTTCTGGAGCGCTCATAGAGTCCTTCGTCGCATGGGCCAAAAACAGAGACCAGCGCGACTGGCCGACGTGATTCACCGACCTCACAGAAGTAGCGGACTTCGGCTACCTCTAGAGTAGTGCTTGTAGCAGAGAACTGTCCATGCTCACAATGAAGTTCCCGTGCAACCCGAATAAACGCAAGGATACTCACCTTGACGCATCGCGCCATGCGGAGCCGCTTGAGAGGCTTCTCTTGCTCCTTCCATGCCGAGCGCACCACAGTGTCATTTGGCAGTCGGAGTCTTGCCCACTTCTGTACTCTGAAAGCGAATGAGGCTCGCTCTTGACCAACATATCGCTCCGACTCGTGGCAGGAAAGATAGTCGAAGAAAGCAGCTGCTTCCTCTCGGGGAATCTCACGGGCACACCGATCCCGTGCCCGGAGAAGGACGTAGCCGCCGCCGAGGTCGAGAGCACCCCTCGGAAGACGACTGAGCGTGACTTGCGTGCGATCGAGGCGGGAATCGAGAGCTTTGATGGCGTTCTCCTGGCATCGACGTAGTGCACGCTGCGCGAGGTTGGCGAAGGGATTGGACGGCTGCTTGATCTGGCCACCGAGGTCGCCTATCAGCCGTTCCATTGGTAGCTGAGTGAGGCAGATAAGAGACCCTAGAAGGACGATCATATCGGGTGCGTGCCACACAGAGTGAATGCAAGGGCGGACAACGTGGAGGCGGTCAGGGTCGCGGGCATAGTACAAGAGCTCGTGATGGAGGACTGCGGCTGAGAGCTGTTGCTTCGACTCGACTACCTCCTCCGGCATGACCGTCTCGGCATACAACAGTGTCAATCCACGCACAAGCTCACACAGCTGTTCCCAGAAAGCTTCAGGGAGCTCGTCTCGGAGCATTGCAGGTGCGTAGTTGTAGAACCATGTCTTGAACTCTGTTGCCTTGTATCCACTGTTGACCTTCTCCGCTATGTTGCGCGGCGGACGATCGAAGAAGCCAGGAAGGAAGGGCATAGCCCGCTCAACACGGCGACCATGAGCTATCCACTTCTCGTCAGTCGCCCACACGGCGCACACCCAGGTTTTCGGATCCGACTGCGTGCTACCCTTGATTGTGCCCCGCCACAGGCTCAGATATAGTTCGGGAATGTTGAGCCAGCTGAGGTGCATGAGGTCCGGTGGGAAGCAGAACGGAATGGGAAGCGCGCGGGGAAGTCCGGAGACAATGCTGGGCTTGCAGAGCCCGGTGGCCCTGCGAAGCTGCTTGTATTGGTTCTCGTTTCGCGCTGACAGCAGAAGACGTAGATTGCGGTCGTATTCCTCCACTGAAGGACCACGGAGCGAGGCAAGCAGGACATCTTCGTGCTCGCCGTCAGCCACAGAAATGCCGAGAGGTCGCAGGAGAGCAGGGTAATAATGAGGACAACCGGGTTTATGCCGTCCAAGAAGTCCACATAGTACGCGGCATCCAAAAGCGCCGTGATGACCGACGGTGCCCTCGAACATCGCCATTCCCGGCCCGTCGGCCATGCCGAAGGCGAAGAACAAATCCGAGTTGACGCGGGCTCTCAGACCGGTGTGATAAACAGCCAAGCCCTCGCGCATGACCGCAGCAACATGGTAGAAGCCTGGGAACAGGAAGGAGTCGAGGTCCTTGGGATGATTCGGCCCAGGGATGATGACGCCCGGCAGGACGTACGCCTTCTTGAACCGCTTGTCCGGGCGGATGTTCCCAAGGAGCCACAGAGACATCCAACAGTCCGATTCCTTGTTCTGGTACAGCTGTGCGCCGTCGATAGAGAACATGAGAACGGCGTCATGCGCCTTGATCGACCCGTCTGCGACTCGACGAAGGAGCTCTGCACTCGACACGATATCTTGGAACTCGCTCAGGCTTGTCGCTCCGGGCTGGGTACTGGCGATGATGCGCAGGGCGGTCTCATGAAACCAGCCCATCTCATTAGAAACGTCCTCCGAGGCGAAGAAGGCCTGCACTTGCGTACTCGGGAGCATAGAGGTAAAGGTCTGTCGTGCGACCTTGCTCCCTGCGCGGAGTTTGACAGGACAGTAGCGATCTTGACCACACTTCGGACAGCGTTCAAGGGCAGCATATGGTCCTGTATAACCGATGCAGCTGTTGATGCACATATCTTCTTTCTGCCCGACCACTCCCGTGAGCTCCTCGATCATTTTCTTCACCTGTGGCAACCGGTCAGTAACGCTAAGCATACCCAAAGACGCCAAGCACAGACCTTGTACAACGTTAGAATTCCCACGTCTGGAAACCGTCCCATGATGGCTTCGCGGATTGCATTGTACGTTTCCTCGGACGCATTGGCGACTGCGAGGAAGATCTTGATGGACAGTAAGGCATTCTCATCGGCGATCTTGAAGGGCTGTTCACGTGGGTTGCGGACGCGCTCAATCACCTCAGGATCCAGCCCGCTGTCGTCTAGAGACGCGTTCTGCAAGAGGCGAATGGATTCGAGCGCGGTCTTCATATCTTCAAGGGTTACGTCAACGTCCGGGACGTCCATCTCCCCCGGGTGTCGGTCTGGGTACACGCAAGGAGGTCAGTCGATGTCATGCGCCGTAGAAACGAAGAGCACTTGCACTCTGGCATGTTATCTTGCGCGTCGTCCATATTGAGACCTTCGCCATTGTCGCTTGCACAGACAGGGGCACTGGAGGGTTCGTGAGGGGCTGTCTGCGGAGGCTGGAATTGCGGAGCGGGGCAGGCCTGAACTCCGGACGCAGTAGCAGCGCCCGAATCCGTTTGCATAGACACAGATGGGCTGTCTGTCGGCTAGCCGTCCTAAACGCACATATAAGCCGGGCCAGACGAGGATGCAGAGGCGCGGCAAGGGGCATATACCTCGATACCGTCGCGGGACACGCCAAAGTCACCACGATCCGACTCAACAGAGACCTCTCTACGACGCGCCCTGCTCTTGACGGCGTTCCTTTGCATGTATCTGGTAAGAACCAGTGGTGCTTGTCCGACAGAAGAGACATGGTCGCGCCAATTGCTATGATGATACCAGGTGCGTCGCGCAATCCAGTTGCCCTCGCCGATACCGATGCGTGTACCTTTGGCTTTGCACTTGAGACAATTGCACCAGATCCTCGTGTCCCTTATGTCGCCAAGGGTAGGCATTGGGGCATTCCGTGTACGATAGGACAAGGCGAGTGGATTGAGCGAAGGGAACGATACAGGCGAGTAGTACAGACGAGCAGACCAAGCCTCTCCAAGCACACCCGGCGCCAAAACCCTTCGATCCATCGCGTGCGCGCGCGCTCTTGTGCTTGTGTGCAGCCAGACAGGCCGGCGGTCCAACGACGCCGAACACAGCGGAGGGCAGAGGGCTGTTGCACGGTCGCATGCGGGTCGCAGGTCGGGGATCGATGTCGATCGTGGTTTGAACGACGAAATTAGGCGCCGACGCAGATTCACGCATATCGGCG
The DNA here is from genome assembly GCA_022385765.1 of Trametes cingulata. Taxonomy (NCBI): domain Eukaryota; kingdom Fungi; phylum Basidiomycota; class Agaricomycetes; order Polyporales; family Polyporaceae; genus Trametes; species Trametes cingulata. Next base: position 9,120 of record MU278075.1, read on the forward strand.
CATATGCACTTTGCACTCCGCAGATTGGCACATATCCGCACGGATTTGCGCAGATCGATTTCTCACTGGGGCTCAGCGCTCAGCGCTTCAGCACCCGAGGCCAAGCGCCCATTGGTAGAGTTTCCATACCGTGAGAAGCGTCACCCCTAGGTTGCACTATGGTGCATTGACCGACCAACATCGGATGCCGAGGCTTTGATGAGTTGACCAAGACGGGTCAGGAGCGACCGTCAGTGTGCTTCTAATTCTCTCTTTCGTCTCCACGTACATCTCAGATGTCGACACTCTAGTCTGGCCGTTCGCGGATAGGTCAAGAAGACACAGTCCGATCGCCATTCGGTTGGCCACAAACAGGAGGTCAAGCACCGAAGAAGCACCTTGCCACGGCGAGAAAAGGTTCAGGCCTCCCGGTAAGTATGCTGCTTTCTCTCAATATGTTCCTCCCACCCGACGCTCCGCAAGGTACCCGATATCCGCGGAGACACTGTAGGGTGATTGGCTTCATGAGGAGGTCGACGTTGCACGGGTGTGTAGGTGTCGCCTCCACGCTGGCCCTCAACCGCCTCCTATCCCGTGGTGTCGTCCCACATCCCTTACTGGTCGACGCTTGATTTAACTCGAACATCGATGCTCGTATTCTTCTTCTCCAGGCTGTCGAAAGTGTGGATATACAGCACGCATCCCTAGGCTCGTGCGGTGCGTCCACCTTCTGTCTTCTTTCGTCCGTGTCCTGTCTCGCTATGCGCAGTCGAACTGTCCTGTTACGGATCTGAGCTATGCATGGCTGGCTCCCCCACGGAACACTAGTGGGCTATTGCATGCACCTACGTCAGCGCTTCTCGAGTTTCTCAGTATGTACCACGCACGGGTCCCTCGAATAGAGGAGGATGACACTAAGCTCCACCCCTTGCAGGCCAGTCATCCTCCGCTCGCCGGCTCCTCATATGGCCGCTGGTCGTGCTTTCCACCCTCACGATCGCCCTCCCAGTCAAGTCTCTTCCAAGTAGAGTGTATGCAAATGTGACAAGTCTTCGGTTCACATACTCCCGCCCGGCCATCCAGTGCTCTTCGTCCCCAACGGTATTCAGTCCCCCATTCAAGCAATCCGGTTCCCAGTTGCTCGCAAGCAGGTTCATGGTGGAACCTCTCAGCGAGGCGGTCCGCCTGTCCAGTGTGGGATGCGCGGACATGGAGACCCTGTGGCGCGGGCTCGTACGTGAATTCGCGTACCTGAACGTTGCGTGCGTTCCCCTCCACCGCTCATTCCGCCGGAGCTGTCGCTGTTATCCTCAACAGTCTAGGTGGACGCGCATGCAGTCTCACTGTATGCGGAGATGGCGGATGAATGAACATGAAGAATGGCAAAGGAGCTTCTGTCTGGAGGTCGGCTTCCCCTGCAGCATATCGTTCCCGTGTCTGCGAGTGCCGACGGCGGCAAAGGGTGCAGAGCTGATTGCGTCAGGACAATAGGGATCCGTAGTCGTGCGAGCTGTCATGAGAGCTAGCTGCGTAGGGGCCAGTGCAGGTGAGATATGGACGACTTATAGCGCGTGTATTGAACAAGTGCGAAGTGCTTATGGAGGAGCTGTCAGGTCGAGGATGGGAGACACGCCCCGGGGACCCGCCGACACACACAGTCTGAGCCCCCTTGGGCGTGCTTGTGAGCTGATCGCATCGTCTTGATAGGGTGGGTAAGTGGTTTGTATGCTTGGAGGGAACTATCTGCGTACTGATTCATCTGCCGACATTCATTACATTAGTTGTAGGTGTGGGGCGCAGGCGTAGTTCTGTGGAAGGCCCAAGACTGCTTGCAAGTGTTCCCGCCGTCGCGTTCGCGCGCCTCGCATCCCAGAGTGACGTGGCTTTTGCTATCTGATATAGCACCGTATGTTGCGGCCATGATTTGATATGGGCAATTGTAACGATCCTCATCCTACAGAAGACTCTTCCTCAAGCTCTTTTGGGGCTTGTGCGTCGCAACTATCGTTGACAGCGGTGCAAAGGCCCAAAGCGGGTGCTAATGGCCACGAGTCCGACCACACCATGCGGACTGACTGCCCTTGCCCGATCACCATGGTACCGGTCACTCGTCGGACAAGCATGCGAATTACGTCCGGCAACACGTCACAAACGCCGACTGCATGGGTACAAGGTTTGCCGCTTCTCGTAAGTCACATCAATTGATTATGCGGATGCCTGCTTCGGTGTTATGATTCGCTCCTCAGTCGAAGTCGAGGTCCGTCTTGCTGATCAGGAAAATCATATAAACTCATGATCACGGGCATTCCCCTTCCCTTGTACGATCCCAACGCCATCCCCAGGGCCCCAGTTCCGAGCCGTCTCAAATAGAAGTGAGCTCTGTCGTTTCGTGTCCATCCAGCTGCGGGATTCGCTCGACACTCAAGGTCAATAACATAGTACGAACCTATGCAGTCTCAACCGCAGAGCAAAAATGCGTCAACGTTCTCCATTGAAGGTCGAATGGCAAAGAGACCTAGGCGGGTTCAGAAGGTGTGCTTTGTAATTTCTGTCCTTCTCCGGGGTTACGTGCCTCATTCAAAATCCGAAGGCTTGCGCTCATTGCCGTGCAAGGAAGCGGCGCTGCAGTGGCGGAGGTGAGCTTCTCCTTGTACAATGCATATCATACTGCTCGGGTGACTGACCGTGCTCATCCCGGCAAGTTCCATGCGAGAATTGGTGAGTGCCTCAATGTCGATGCGACCAATTCCGTCGTAGAGGCCCATGCCTTTCTCATCGTGCTTTCTGTGCTCTCTCAGTTATCTCCTATCAATCACCTGTGTGTACCCGGGCGATGGAGGGCGAAGAGAGCTGAGAAGGGAAGAAGCTCGTTCCCCAGCGCGGGTGGAAACGTCGCCAGCGATAAACAGAGTTTTTCATTGGGTTCACGACGGAAGAATACCAGACGAGACGTCGTCGGCGTCACTCATCCCCACGACCACTCACGAGCTGCTAAATGGTGCGCCTGGTCGCAGCAGAGTCAATGATTCTATTCTGACGGCCTGCAGTATTCTTTGCTCACTGTCACCCTCAGAGAATGGTTGTCCATGAGCCGTCCATCTTCGCCAGTATCTGCCGGCAGGAAGTACCCGCGTATCTCATCTTGGCGATGTGTGCGGTTGCTGCACCCCTATCGAGGACGACAAGAGCGAACGCGGCTCTCCCTCGCCTCGCAGGTGTACCGTTTTTTTTGCAGGCTTCACGATTAATGTTCGATGGTCACGGCGCGTTGGTCTGTCCACCATCGATCCACGCGGTACAGGCCCTCTGCTTGCTTGAGATGCACGAGATCAACGCAAACCACTCGTGGACGTCCTGCTACCGGTATTTCGGTGGGTGAGAGACTGAAATCACCGCGCGACCCGCGTTGCGAGCTCACGATCACCGGATATGCCATTCATTTATTCAGACCTCGCGCTTCAGGTTATGGAGGGAAACCTATACATCCATTACTTGAAGGACGCCCAGTTTTCAACTTCCACGGATCCGGAGTCGATAGCACGATCCATCGATAGGGAATGCATCGGTCGCTGCTACTGGCTGATCTATCTTCTAGAATCTCTGAAATACATATATACGCATCAGCCGGTCAATACCAGGCTCTCTAGGCTGTCCGACATGGTACCGCTCCCAGTTGACGAGACAAGGTTTGCACTAGTCGCGTGGTACAACTCCAGCTCTGCATGTGAGTAAGAATCCCGGGGGTCATGAGAACTTCGACTCACGTTGCATAGCTTCAGGGGAAAGCCTAGACCACGATTCTCGATTTCGACACCTGAAGAACATAGTCGACATCTTCGGTCATGCCGTGACAACTTATCGTAGGTCTTGATTCCAACGAGTAGATCAGATATGGTAAATAACCCATTTGCCAGTCACGAAGGAAGCAACGATGAGGGAATCAGCGATAGCCTCTGTCAGGTCCTCCGCCCGTGTAAGTCTGCGGAGCATAGAATTGACGCGATGCTGATGACGTCGGCGGGCAGGCATGGCTTGAAGGCTTGCCCCAATACCTCCAGTTCACGGAGGAGAACTTTGAGATACAGGTTACGTCGCTACAGACGTCCTTCACGCTGGATGCATGGTGTTTTTGCTTCATGCACGTGATGTACTCATGCTGCGAGTTGACCATACTCGAGGTGCGTCGAGGAAAAGTCTATAGCAAGTTCTATCGCAACCTCTGACGCGCTGGCAAGTCTACAATGGACTTCCCCAATACATATTCCTGGCCGTGTGAGCGATTGTCCGTCATCCTTTCTAGTGTCGGAGTCCACGCCAGAAACACGCTGTTGAGTGCGTCTATCACTCTTCGACACTTTGTAGACGTGCCTTCTGATACGCAAATCGCATGGTTAGTGCCCTGTGCTCTATGGGTAAGATCGCAATGAATCCTCTAAGGTCAGATGTCGGCGGAACGCTAACCGGTTACAATGACAGTTTTACAGCAGACACGATCCCCATGGTCCGCTAGTAGACGAGTGGGACCGCTCCTTCGAAGAACTATGGGGTTTCAAGATTGTAATGGTTGCACAACAGTGGAGACTAGTCCAAGCGAGCGCTTTGGGAACACCTACTCAGTGCTATTCTCCTCAGGTCTGCTCATCGGTGTGTACCTCCGTCTATCAGCAATGCCAGCGCGGAATGACCTATGCTCTCGCTTAGGTTTCTATCGCCGACGCAAACACAGAACATGGAAACATCAGATTGACGTCTCTAAGGGACAGCGGCTTGCTTGACCAGTGGGAGGTGCCCTGCACTCATTACGACCCCGATGGCACAGCGAGGCGCACGGTTGCCGTCCGCCGACAGGAGTGAGCTCGGAAGCGGCCGGTATGGCGATACCAAGTGACTATCGCTCTTCGCAAGGCTCGGGTCTGTCCTGCATTCACTCCTCAGGCCTCATCCATAATCGATCAGTTTGGACGCGTTCTACCTAGTACAGTATTACACAACATTCTCCCGCTCCGTATACGAAATTTTTGTCCGTACCGCAAGCATGGCCGTGCGCAACATGCGCCTCCGTGTCATTTTTGTTCAGTATATAACCATACCTCGACTTGCTACGGCATAACCCGCGCGGCGTCTCGTTGGGCCTCTCCTCTTGTCTGCCACGCGTGTTCTTCTTGGCTAGCTATGACACAATACACTGGGTGTTTCCTCCTCGACGATGCTCCTCCGTGTCTGGTCGATCAGCACGTGTCCGTGGATACCGTAGCGTGGAGCGTACCGTTCATGACATGACAGCATGCTATTTTGAGCTCGTAACACGCTGCAGCACAATAGTACTAGTACTGTCAGCCGTGAGCCTGAGGATGCGGGCGATATGAAGTTGGGGCAGCACACGTTGGTCAAGAGCTCTCCGATGTCTTCAGGAAGCTTCTGAAGTGATTGAATCAACGCACGACGACCTGCGCGTCGCGCCTGGTGCGCGATTTCCATCCAGTGGACTCCTCGAGGCGTGACGAGTGCTGTGTGATGTGAGCCTCTCCATGAATGACTGCACTGGCGAGTGTGAGCGATGACAGATGCTGACCCACCCGTGGAAGCAGACGAATAGCATATCCCTCAACGACTGAGTCTCTGCCGTCCGTCAGAAGGCTTGCGGAGTTTTCCGCAACGGCCTGGGCTGGAGGACGTACCCAGCGCAGGTCATCGAGGGACCTGGAGACCCTGCGGTAATGTCCTGCAGGCGACACTGTTGATGGGTGTCGCGTCGTGGTCGCCGTGATCGTACAGTGCGCCATCAGTGGCGGCCCCCCTGGCAGTAACTGCTGAGTGTTCGAACGTACCACGGCGGCGTGGAACAATGGCGGTGCTGTGGGCCCGGGCTACCAAATACGGCGTCACCCATCCGGGTCCACCGCCACACACGGCGACGACACACGCGCACGGTAGCGCCCGTCCTAAGCGCCGGAGTGCACCGCCCGCGTTCGTCCAGCGTCCGCTTACGGGTGCAGTGCGGCTGCAGTACCACCACCGTGCGCGTCGCGCACGCCTGGACGTTTGGGGCTGAATTCCCGGCCAAGGCTCATTTGCACGCTCGAAGAGGTGCCCGGATGGGTCGTACGGCGGAAATGCTGCGTCTGCGTGGGCTCAGGGCCCCCACTCGACCAGGTACGCCTGCATCAGGAAAAACCTCCTGCGGTAATTAGCCATAATCAGCACTCATGAGCGAGATTGAGGGTCATTATGACTTTAGGCTAATTCGGGAAGTCCTGAATTAATGAGCAGCAGATATCATTCCTGAGACGATGTTAGTTGCATCATAGACCCACTGAGAAACGGTCGCCGACGGGTATGATCTCGCTCTGAACGAGCCGTTTGAGCGCTCATTCATTGCCGTTGAGGGACGGATATATGCGGACACGACAACTGGATTGCTAGTGGACCGCGGTTGATTGGCGCTACACTCACGATGGGTATACGCTACGACAGATCTACACATGTACAAGTAGGGTATGGATGCGTAGATGGCAGTGCGTAGCCGGTATCAACGTAGGCGCGAAGATGATAGCACGTAGAGACAGGCATTGGATGACCCTCCCAAAGGAGAGTACTAACTCCGGTTTGAGGCGCCGGCTGGAGCCGGCTAGTAGCTGAGGTAATTATAATGAGACCGGATACTATTAGGGAGTGAGAGATGGGATAGCTTGAGAATGCAGCTGGGGATAGGGTCGGACGCCAGAGACGGAAGAGGGTGTCGGAAACGCCCAGAGGGCATACAGAGCGCGGATAAGGGAGAGCAAGGGGATGGGTATCGACGGATGGGCACGCCCAACGGGACGGGCGACGTTGCGCGACTCCGAGTCCGAGTCCGAGTCCGGGAGATCTGGACGGAGTGCTCGGAGGGAGGATTCTCGCGAAATCGTAGATTGATAGGGGGTTTGAGAAGGGCCTGGAGACAACGGCGCAATCGGGCAGCCTTGAGGACCACAAGCTGACGAGGCAGTCAGCATGTCATCCACCTTCGGACACGGGCGCGGACGTACCTCCGCCTGGAAGCTAATCAGTCAACGTCCATCTCGTCGATGTTGACTTGAGCGAGGGCATTCGCGGCAGCGCACGGGCCGGCAGTAGTGTTGTCCGACACCAGGCCGCTGCGGAGAGGTGTCAATGAATCGCGGGTGTGCCATGCTAGGGGGTCTTTCTCACCTCGCGCGCTGGTAAAGCCTATGCATCATTACATGGTACGCACGCGGGTTCTTGGCCTTGATGTCTTGGAGAAGGAGCACGTGCTCATTGTACGCGTCGAGGAAGGAGTCGCCAGAGAAGGCAAGCGCCTTCTGAAATCCCAACCTCCATTCTGTCAGAGCTGCGTGTAGCTTGGGGGAGAGATACATTAGCTATGGGAGCGTCGCGTCAGTATTGCGGATCTGACTTACTGCAGTTCCCACAAGGGCGAGCATCACCAACGGAACCTCTCTCTCGTCAGGGCGGTTTGCAAGAGTCGATGTGAACTGCGACACGTGCTTGGCTGCAAAGGAGTGCGCGCCGCCGAAGAAGCAAGCCCGTAGGGTGGCAACGATACTGGTGTGCTGATAAGGCTTACTCCAAGGAACACTGGCCGCTTGGCCGAACTACGCAGGTCACGGTTAGTAGAGGAAGACAGCAGAACAGCGTAGGAGTACCTACCTCTGCCGGATATATGTAGGTCAAATGCTTGAGTAACCAGGCGACCCTTTCCTTGCAATCCTCCCGGCCTAGCGCGTAGTATGCCGTGACGTGTGCATCCGCGATCTTCTTGATGGCACCACGGGACGTACTGATACGTTGATTAGGCTGGAGTATCTCGCCGTTAGGAGCGATCTCGGGGGTTCTGAGTGTCACTGTCTACGTACAATCGAGGCCAGAGAACGGGTGAACACGTTGTCCTGGGAAAAGCGCATTTGAAGACCGAGGAATCCGAGTTCGCCAGCAGCATCGAACATGGCCTTGGCCACAGAGCGTCCGCGTTCAAGAGCATCCGGAAAAGCATGGATAAAGGCGAGGTTGGCTTCGAGGCGGGGGAATGCTGCACGGATTGTCTGACAGATGTGCGGGTGTTGAGCGTTCAGAGAGAGAACCCCGCCAGCTTGGGCAGGCGGCATGATCACGTAGCGTTCTGGGGCGACAACCGGACCGATAGTCACCGTCCCGGCCATTGCGATCATGGCAGCGTTGTGAGCGGGAGTGGGAGGCGGTTCTGAAAGAGCGCGGTCCTCGTCGACGGTCCAGCCAGACTCGTCACCAGATGCATCGTCGCCGTCTTTGCGGTGTGTGCCGGACGATGAGCTAGCTTGCATCGGGCCATGGGTTGCTACAGAGGCGGAATCAGAGAATAAGATGCGAGGAAGTCGAGGCAAGTATTCACGGACCTCTGCAATTTGTTGCAAGTCCCGTCGAGTGAGAGCACGCTGGACGAGAGCCGCACACACTAGCTCCTGTGAATTCGGCAGTATTAGTCATGGTGACAGAACCTTATTCGTGTGGTTGAGCGACGCCTTGCCAGCAGCGGTTTTGCTGCCACCCCCACCAGTACGCGCTGAGCTCTGCGCTCTCATCTCGCCACCCACCTCTTCTGGATCGCTCCCGTCATCCTGGACAAGTCCACCAGCACAACCATGGCTAGGATTCTCTGCAGGGACCATCAGAGACACTCCAAGTCGACCGCAGACCCGGGTATGGGCGAGGGCCAGCTCACCTTCAATGCGAGGTGCGCGTGCTTTTCCCTTCCCTTTTGACAAGCGTGCAGCGGGTTCTTTGCCAACCTCTTTGCTCCAGGATGGACGCTGGATGTATCAAAATAAGATATTGAAGTCAAGGCCGACTCGAGGTCACGCTGCTCAACACGCACCTCAGCAGCGAGTCCTGCAGCGATCATCTCAAGGTTATCGTCCTCGCTTGATGAGGACTCGTCAGGATAATCGTCATCGCCAGGATCGCCGGAGCCATCAGACAGTAAGTCGTCCTCAATGTTCTTGTGGGCGTCTGTCACCTTACCCGGGAGCGCTTCCTTCTGCTGCACAGCCATACGCGCAGCGCTAACATTACCTTGGACGGCGCCGAACGGCTCGTCGCCGCTGCTTGCATCATAATGCACCAAAGTCTTCTTGACTTCTGCACGAGGTTTAAGCCAGGTAAGCATAGATCAACTCCTCAGGTGACAGCGATAGCGATACTCACTACTTTTAGACTTAGGATGCGGTGTCTGGCCCACTGTGGGTGTACTCAGGTGTACTCTTGTCTGAAGTGGGTGCCGCCACACCCGTGCTGCGGGCACCAGTAGGCGGAGCAGGGCTCTCAGCGGGTCTTGTTGGAGAAGCTGTTGGGCAATGTCGACGAGGTGAGCATCAGTTTGTGTAAGTGTTACATGGCGCTCACACATACTGTTACCGGCTACAGGGAGCTTGGTCTTCTTGGAGGGCCTTCCAACTGGCTCTGCTGAAGCTCCGGACGGTGGAACTGCCATAGCGGAGCTTGTCCTCTTGCGGCTGCGACGCTCTGCTGTGGACACCTGTGAGTTGATCTGCACTGCAGCCATAGACAGCGTGAACTTGTCACTGACTCGCTGGCGTCACTTGTGTCTCCCCACCTGCGGGAGACCCGACGTTCAGGGCCCGAGCGCGAGGCTTTGGCGCCTTCTGTCTGCCTTTGGTCGCCTTCACTGGCACAGTCTCCTCAGCTGTATCGCTAACCCCTTCTCTTGTCTCAGGTCGTGGAGAAGCTTGCATTGTCGTACACAAACTCGCGCGAACTCAATAAGATCATCGATGGCCTCCCCACAGGCCGGCCTCGTTTCCAGCGGGAGGAAATCATCGTCGCTGATGAAGCGTTCGAGGTCTACTTCCGCGACGTTCTCGAGTGTATCAAGGCGCTCCTTGGGGACCCTGAGTTCGCGCCACTCCTGCTCCTCGTTCCCGAGCGTCACTACGCCGATCCCGAACATGAAGACCGCGTCTACTTCGACATGAACACTGGAAAATGGTGGTGGGCGACACAGGTAGGACACATAACCAACATACACATGTAAGATGTACTGATCATGAGGTCAGGCTGCCCTAGAGCGTGAGCGACCAGGTGCTACGGTGATCCCCGTCATCATCTCCTCCGACAAAACCCAGCTCACGCTCATCGGCAACAAGAGCGCCTATCCGGTGTACATGACGCTCGGGAATCTACCGAAGGACATTCGCTGCAAGCCTTCTCGCCGCGGTCAAATCCTGCTTGCGTACCTGCCCACTTCTCGACTCCTCCACATCACCAACAAGTCTGCTCGACGTCGCACGCTGGGGAACCTCTTTCACGCGTGCATGTCTCGCGTTCTACAGCCGCTGGAAGCGGCCGGCACGGATGGCTTCCATTTCTCGAGCGGCGATGGAACTGTGCGCCGTGGCCACCCCATTCTTGCCACATTCGTCGGTGACTACCCTGAGCAGGTCCTCGTCACCGGGTGCAAAACCGGCGAGTGTCCGAAGTGTCATGTTCAGCGCGATGCGCTCGGAGATGATGTCACCGACCCAGCACCACTTCGCGACCTCGGACGAGTACTCGACGCCCTTGTGGCAATCGACGAGGGAGCGCTCGCCTTCATACGAGCGTGTCGCGAGGCAGGCATCAAACCGGTGGTCCATCCGTTTTGGGAAGACTTGCCTTACGCCAACATCTTCGTGAGCATCACCCCAGACATCCTCCACCAGCTCTACCAAGGCGTCATCAAGCATCTAGTCGCATGGTTGCAGGCCGCTTACGGTCCTGACGAGATCGACGCTCGATGCCGTCGTCTACCCCCGAACCATAACCTTCGGCATTTTGCTAAGGGTATCTCGACTCTCTCGCGTGTCACGGGCAAAGAGCATCAAGACATCTCCCGCATTCTCCTCGGTCTGATCATTGGTCTCCAGCTCCCCGGTGGTGTATCCTCGGCCCGTCTTGTCCGTGCTACGCGTGCGCTCCTCGACTTCTTGTATCTCGCTCAGTACTCCTGTCACACCTCGAAGACTCTGAAGCTCCTTGATGAAGCCTTGGTCGCCTTCCATGCAAACAAGAGCATCTTCGTTGATCTCGGAATTCGCGAACATTTTCGGCTTCCGAAGCTCCACGCTCTCGAGCATTACCGCCGCTCGATCGAGCTCTTCGGCACCACAGACAATTACGACACCCAGTACTCCGAGCGACTGCACATCGACTTCACAAAAGATGCCTACCGTGCCAGCAACCGGAAGGACGAGTTCGCGCAGATGACGGTCTGGCTGGAACGTAAGGAGAAAATCCAGCGGCATGAGAAGTATGTTGAATGGCGCTTGTCTCAACTCGCCTCGACGTCCGGCGCCCAAGTTGCGAGCTCCGAACACGATCAGTGCGGCCCTCTCCGTGGTATGCAGTGCTCGTTCTCCTTCGCGCCGCCGTGCTTGTGCTGACACTCTCACAGGCTCCCTACAAAACCCGGCGCCTGGCGCCCCGGAGACACGCCTCATGATGACACAGCATCCTTCTGTGAAGGCCGTCACCTTCGAGGATGTGCGCTCAAAGTATGGGGCCACCTACTTTCGCGATGCGCTCTCGCGCTTCGTTGTTTCCTTCAATAATCCCGCTCTTTCCGCTGCCGAGATTGAGCTCGCCTGTGGCGGCGTATATTTCCCCTTCCGTACGGTCCCTGCCTTCCATAAAATCAAGTTCGCGTTCCGGGATACTCACGGTCTCGGTGTCACGCATTCGGTAACGGAAGACGTTGTCCATGCTCGGCCTTCACGGGCAGGCAAATACGGCACAGAGATCCCGGCTCGCTTCGACACTGTTCTAGTCCGCACAAGCGCGAGCGACTCTTCTGATCGCAGTGCCATTCAAGGTAAGTAGATCCATCATAGCCTTGTGGACGCCCCGAAACTGACATTTGCTTGTCATGCCGCATCAGGATACCGCATTGCGCAGGTACGGCTCGTCTTCGCCGTCCCGGCTAAAGCCATGGACAGTCTATTCCCGCGCACGGGCATTGAATCTCGCCCGCGACACCTTGCATATGTCGAATGGTTCTCAGCTTCCTCACAGACACCTCATCCGGACCATGGTTTATATAGGGTATCTCGCTCTCTTCGTCGAGGTGCGCGCTTATGCAGTGTGGTCCCAGTAGAGCAGATAGACCGTAGCTGTCATTTATTCCCAGAGTTCGGTCCCGTCGCTCCGCGCGAATGGACGAGCAGTAGTGTTCTTCAACTGTGCCCATCATTCCTACTAAATACCTTTCTTGACCGATCCATGTACGCCAGCATTCACTGACAAGTCCCCCAATATACGTATTTGCGGCGGTAGTTCGAGCGAGGGTTCAATTTATACACATTACCTACTTGACATCGACGAATAGGAGCATTAGTAGGATTCGCAGACCCACATTCCTAAGTTATCGCTCAATAGGGCGGGAGGTTTTTCCTGATGTGCTCTCTGAACCGACATATTCTTCCGAACAATCCTGCGGGTACTCCTGTGATATTCTGAGCAGACGGCTCGGACGTCCGTGTACATACCATACGTACGCGTACCAAGCCGTCAGATAAATCCGAGGAGGCCAATTTGCCACCGTTCTGGAAGGGCGG
>MU278076.1:0-21573 GCA_022385765.1 Trametes cingulata
GTAAAAATGACAAAACACATATGATAAGTAGAGTCTAGTACAAAGATCATACCTCATCAATCGTACATGCCAGAAATGGCCCACTCCCCCCAAGTTTCTTCCACACAGAGCCATTATTTGAGCATATATACACATGACATATACCATTAGGAAGCCCTCAATTCGCTCTATAAGCTGCATGGCTGCTTAACAGTTCTGAAGGTGCCAGTAGAGGTCTTCTACTTCTTTATTGTGATCTGGGGCCATCCATAAACACACAGCCTCTGGCCCTGTCTAGGGTTGTTTACCAAGTGTTTATGGACATGTCATTCATCATTAGAAAGCTATTCTCAAGCTGAATGCAGCTGCATGGTGTGTGAATAGAAGTAATCACATTTGAAGACTCCAGTGAAGGTCTTCTTGTTCTTTGTCCCTTTGTAGGCTTGTTTACCAGGTGTCTATAGACATGCTGCATATCATTAGGAAGCTATTCTTAAGCTGAATACAACTGCATGGTTTATTATCACAGATCATCAGATTTGAAGGTGCTGGTACAGGTTCTTCTGTTCTTTGTGTGTCTCTAGAAACTAGCATAGTAGCATAGCTTCTGGCCCTTAGTAGAACAAGTCCTAGCAGCTTATGGGTGTATTATATATCATTAAAAATCTATTCTAAAGCTCAATGCAATTGCATGGTTTATCAGAGTGTCTGATCAGGTTTGAAGGTGCTACAACAGATTCACCTGTTCTTCGTTCTTTTGTGTGCCCAGCCATACATACTCAGGTTCTGGCCCCTTGTAGGCTTGCTGACTATATCATTATAGGCAAAGTGCATATCTTTAGAAAGCTGCTCTCAAGCTTAATGCAAGTGCATGATCAATTGCAACAATTCATCAGTACTAGAGGGGCTAGCACAGGTTCTTTGATTCTTTGCTTGTCCTGATCCATATACACAATCTGACCCCTGATAGGTGCATTCCTGGGTGCTTATGGCTGTATTATATACCTTTAGGAACCTGTTTTCAAATTCAAACCAACTAGATACTTTATGAGGCTGTATAGTTACTATAATATGTACTGGTACAAGCATATGTATTCTTTGTGCTCAGTCATACACACAACTACTCACCTCTTGCAGGCGTCTCTAGAAAATCTTATCAAGCATAACATAAGTCATTTCAAAGCTATTATTGAGCTGATACAAGGCAATGTATGTGATGGAGTTGAGCTATGAAGGTACTGGTAGAGGTTTCACTGGTTTCAACTGTTATATACCTGTAGCCATATGGACACCTTCTGACTGCTTATAAGTGTCTTCCTAGGTGTTGGTGGGCATATTATATGTCATCAGAAAGCTCTTCTCAAGCTGAATGCAACCATGGGGATTCTGAGTGGTGGCTACTGCCCTTTCAAGAACTAGTCAATATTCATTCAGATACTAGTACAGATGGTGCTATCCTTCTTAGTTGCTCATACCAAGTCATGCATATAGCTTCTGAACCCTTGCAGACTTCTTTAGTGAATGTCTATGGGCATTCATAAATGACTAGAAAGCTGTTCTCAAGGTGAATTCAGCTATATACTGTATGGCAGGGAGAAATCATCACATCTCAAGGTGCTAGTAGAGGTTTTCCTGTTCTTTGTCATTGTCATTGCCCAGATAAATACTCTACACTGTCTTCAGGCTCTTACAGGCTTGTTTCCTTAGCATGTAAATTTTATTGTATATCATTAAGAAGCTACTTTTGTGCTGAATACGAATTCAACTACATGGTTGATTGTGAGAGATCACCATTTGTGAAGGTGGTAGTAACAGGTTCACATTCCTTATATGTCTATGGTTACACACACCCCCTTTGACCCCCGGTCTGTGCATTTCTGGCTGCTTATAGGTGTGTTATATACCCTCAGAAAGCTATACTGTAGCTCAATGCAAGTGCTCATTCACTAAGTGTTTATAGACAAAATGTACGCCATGAGAAAACTGTGGTGAAGCTGAATGCAATCAAGCAGCATACAAGGATAGATACTTGATAAGTAAAAGCGCTAGTAGAGGTTTTGCTGTGATTGTTTACTGGTAATCTTATTACTTGCTGTGGCTCATGCTCAGCCACATTCACAGCTTCTGAGCCCTTGTAGACATATTGTAATGATGTGAGAGCTGTGCTTATTACTGTTTGCAAAATAGTTGACACGTACTGTCACCTCTCTAGGCAGCTTCATGAGCAGGTTTTGGAAGTTGATAATCCTTTGATTCTTCTATAAGTGGAGCCCTATACAGCCATGGGTATGCATAGCTGATACCCAGTGATATCAATCAATTTGCATAGGTTCCAGAGGAGAAATAATTTTTGTGAGACTGCTGGCAGAAGTGCAGCATGTGACAACTTTTATGCAAATGGTAATAAAAAGGGCCTGATTTTTCTAAGTCCCCTGGGCGCCTGCCGCTGCACCGCGGTGTCATGCACCAAAGTGGATTGGCACATGGACAGGTCACGTGGGCAGACATGAGTTATCAGCACAGCCAGTGCAAAAGGGGGCCATGAGAACACTGAGAGGTCACAGCCCCGCATAGCCCCGCACAGCCCTGCACAGCCCCATGATCCCTGCTGCTCATAGCAGAACAAACCCCAGATCAGTTGCCATGGTTACCCCATCAGCATAGCTCCAACTTCATCAACATGGCCCCACGCTCGCATCATTCTTGCATCATTCTTGCATCATTCTCGCATCATACGACGCTCGTTATAGCCTAGGAGTCAGGCAATCTGACTCAGCTCAAGGGTCAGCTGGGGGCAAGCCGAGACCAGCTCAGTCAGCAAATGAGTCACCTACAGAAGAGTTTGCAAATTCAGAAGACAATTGTCATGGCGATAGGATCAGTCAGCAGCTAAGAAGGATCATCAATCCTCCTCTGGATGGCGAGTAAGCACAAATGTCGCTGAGGAAGCAGCGAAATGAGGGTGAATAAGCAAGGAGTCAGCAGAATGAGTCAGATTATTTCAAATTAGGGAGGATTCATAAGCCAAAGAGGCTGGTCTAAGCCTGGGAAAGGGGGTCTGGACCCTCGAATGAGTCATAACTTAGACTAGCTGACTCATGTACATAATTTATTCTCACGCCCTGAGCCAAAGGTATAAATACCGGGCCAGAGGTATACAATCTATAGATTACCCATTAACAAGTAGTCTCCTGAAGCTCAGCACAGCTCAGCAGACCCAGCTTCAGTATCAGCAGCAGAGCAGCAGCAAGCACTTTGCCTTGCAGCATCAGTTCAAGACCCATCTTAGTGAAGGTTCAGCCAGAACCTTAGTACGACTCCAGCAGACTGGTTGGCTCTGTGGGAGTTCACGACAACCACTGTTCCAGGGAGTATACAGTGATCAGTCCTGAAGACTATCACGAAGACTGCATCGACGCAGGGATACAGGAAGAGCACGCCTCGTACGACTACGTATAGGGGAACCTCTGCCTGAGATTACAGGGCCTCATTCACACAACTACTTCTCATACACACTCAAGGACATTTCTTCTCAAGATCAGCCAGACCGGCTAGTCACAAACTCGGCAAAGCCTCTGTTGGAAAAGCAAGAAACCCCACAAGCTTTGCGGTGTTGATCGGGGAATCACATCACCTGTCCCTCGTCATCATATAGTTTGAAGGAGTTGTGGAGACGACTCGTCCTCGAGTACTACACTTCTCAAGCGTGATTGACACTACACCTCTATCCAACATTCCCGGATTACGTACGACATCACTGGAGCCCACCGCGAGGGGTAAGTGATTGAATCCCTCAGACATATCTGAGAAGACTTTGTCCACGATTTCCATCATACCTAACAACAACAACCTACAACTACCTACCATTGACATGGCTGAAGATCAGCAACAAGCGGGGTACCGCAGCCCTGCTGGAGTCAGTGACTTCACATTGTCATCACGCTCGGTCCTCGAGATGCCTCTCGAAGGAAGCCGCAAGGCACCCAAGCAATTCAAGGGAGATCCATCAGATGTGGAACCCTTTCTACGGAAGTATGAGAGGCTGGCTACCCTCTACGGTCTCAGTGACCAGGAGAAGTGCCAGACCATCCTAGACTATTGTGGACGGCTGGTCAGGGAGACCATCGAGAGCTTCTCATTGTATCAGGAGAACAGATGAGCCGACCTTAAGGAGGACATTTGGGTCTACTGGAATGCTGATCTGGAGTCCAAGCGCTTCCGCGTAAAGGACCTACAGCGCTTTGTAGCCACATCAAAAGAGGAGCCTATCATAGAGCTTAAAGATTGGCAAAGCTACTTGCGGAGATTCATTCGCATAGGGGGCTGGTTACTAGGGCAGAAGAAGATCTCCGAGCGGGAGTATGCCTACTACTTGTGGACCGGACTGCACCCTGCCTTCCGTCACCAACTCGAAGCTCGCATCCTGATATCAAAACCAGAGCACGACATGTCCGAGCCCTTCAGCCTTAAGGACATTGATAAAGCAGCGAAGGCATTGCTCAGTGTGGACCGCTTCGATACTGAGAGGCTAAGAGCCGATGACTCCTACGATGATGACTCAGACGACTCAGGAGAGGAGTCTGATCGCATTCGGAGGGTTACTAGCTCAAGCAAGCGTAAAGCGCACAAGCCTTCACCAAAGCTGAAGAAGTCCCACAGAGACTCAGACACTGAGGAAGATGATGACAGTGAGCCGGATGAACTGGACTCATTCTGAAGACGCATCAAGGAGGACTACGAGAAGAAGCAAGAGAGGAACAAGAAGCTGTCAGGCAAGAAGCTGCCAGAGAAGACTACGCGGTCCAAGGACAAGGAAGAAGAGCTCAGTGAACTATACGACCAGCTGTCAAGGTTGTCCCTGAACGACAAGGACTATGCGGTTGCATTCATGAAAGCCCGACTACTTGAGCCAAGTGTAGAGGAATATATTCCAAAGCCGATCACAAGCCCACCTGTGCAGTTTGTGTCACAGAACTCCCAAAGCAATGTGCAGGACATGCCACGAGATATGCCACCACACATGGGTCGACCTGGGTCCAACCAGTTCATGGGACAAAGGCCAACGGGTCCACCATCAAGGTCAAAATGCTATGGCTGTGGCGATCCAGGGCATGTTATGAACAGCTGTCCTAAGCTTCAGGAGATGTATGCCAAGGGTATATTAAAGCGGAACTTCCAAGGGCAGTTCACAGACAAAGATGGTCAGCTTATTGAGCGGAACTATGGTGAGACACTGGTGCAAGCAATGGAGAAACACGCACCTCGGGTCAACTTCGCAATGCTCGGGCCCTGCATTGAAGATGCATTGGACTCAGAAGATGATCAAGAAGGGGACCAGGCTGACGTGTTAGTCTACCCAGTTGAACAGTGTACTCGGTTATCGTCAAAGAGTGGACAATCGACGAAGCCACCCGCATGGTCTACCCCACATCAGCCCAGACACCAGAGAGTGCCATGGGTGATCCAGATGACTTCAGTGACTTGCCTGACCTTGCCAGCGACAGCGAGGACAGTGCCTCTGCTGAAGGGCCTTCAGGATCAGAGTCACCCAGTGAGACCACCGCAAGTACCTCAGGAGATGCTACGGATCCCTTCAGCCTATCGGATTCCGAGCCAGAACCCGAGGAGCCAGGAATAACTTCTGAATTACTCCAGTCGTACATGGACGACGACCTCATCAGGCCGCGGATTTACCGAATTCCCACGGGTCAGGTTTTTAGCCCAGCAATGCTTCCAGCAGCAATGGGCCCGGCTGCACAGAATGGTTGAACAATAGAAGTGGGACCGACCACGATCACAGCAAGCTCTACTTGGGGGGAGTGGGCCATTCCTGGCATGCACGATTGATGAGGTATGATGCTCTAACTAGACTCTATTTATCATATGTATTTCGTCATTTTTACAACTTCTGGAAATACACATCTACATGTAAGAGCTAGACTGTAAACCAGTATCACAGTCAAAAAAATATCAGTTAGCAATAAAGTGATCTATGAAACTGTTAGATGCTCTAGTATTAGAACTGAAAGGTATATGTATGTATGAAGGTAAATAACAGTAATAAGGAGTAAAAAATAAAGAGAACATGAAAACTTGCCAACTTCCCTCCAAAACCATTTGGTCACAATCTACTAAATAAACACAGAGAAATGCATTGCAAGGTGTTAGAAGGTATATGTGTGCATGAAGGTGCATAACAGTGATAAGGAGTAAAAAAACCGCCAGCCTTTGAATAGATAATATATAACATGCTCACAAGCAAACAAGAGGGTACTAGCACCTTTATGTGTGATGATCTATCAATTCAGCCATGTAGTTGTATTCAGCTTTGAGATGGCCTTCCATTGATATATAACATGTCTATAGCTACCTAGTTAACCAGCCTGCAAAGGGTCCGAAGACATGTGGCTTAGATACACAATAGCAAAGAACCAGAAAACCATTGCTAGCACCTTCAAATATGATCATCTCCTCTTGGAAACCATGTAGCTGTAGTCAGTGTATAATAATATATGATATGCCCAAAAACACTTAGTCAACAAGCCTAGAAGGGGTGAGGACCTGAGTTCTCCTTGACACAAAAGTGGCTTCCTATTGGTACATGATATGTCCATCAAAACTCAGTGAACAAGCTGGCAAGAGCTCATAAGATGTGTGTGCATGGGGCCTTAGAAACATTAGACAAAAGCAGGATGGATTTACGTCAGCTCCTTAAGGCCAGGTTCTGTCTCCTCATAGACTATGTGCTTGCATTCAGCATGAGACTAGCTCTCTGAAGGTATATAACATGTCTATCAAGAGCCAGGAATGCACCTACAGGTCAGAGGCTGTGTGTGTTTAGCTACAGACAGGCATAGAGCAGCAAAAGCATTACTACCACCTTCAATTGTGATGGTCTGTGACTATCATCCATGTTGTTAGATTCAGCTTAGAAGTAGCTCTTTACTGATATATAATATGTCTATACATGTTAAGGGGAGAAGTTTGTAAGATCCACAAGTTCAGTGTATATAGCAGGACACAAATAGTAACAAAGCTAATGAGAAACCTTCACTAGCACCGTCAGATCTGATTATATCTTCCCAGGATGTATGTAGCTGGATTGTCTGCAAGAACAGCTTTCTAACGATATATTATATGCCCATAGACACTTCACAAAGAAGCTTGCAAGGGTTAGAAAGTGTATGTATCACTGAGTACAAAGGATACAAAAACCTGTACCAGTGCCTCTAAATCTGACTATAATAGCTCATTGATAATCTAGTTGCATTCAGTTTGAAAGCAGCTTCCTGACAATATATATTATGACAAGAGTGCCCTTATGAGGGTCAGAAGCTGTGTAGGTTGCTTAGGACAGGCAAAAAATAATGAAAGCTTTACTGGCCCCTCTCGCACTAATTCCCTATTGCAACAAACTTTGTACTTGCATTGAGTTTAGGAATAACTTGTATTATGATATGCGATACAGTTATTAACCATTTTGTGAACAAGCCTGTATGGGACCAGAAGCTGAGCATATACAGTATGGTTGGGCACACCCATACAGAAGACAAACAAGTTTGCAGTAGAATCTTCACACTTCATTAGATCCACTTATAAACCATCTACTTGCATTCTGATTGACAACAGCATTTTAGTGATATATAACATACCCATAAGGAGCAAGAATTGCACCTACAGTGGTCACAAGCCTTGTATGTGTCTAGGGATAAGTACAACAGTAGAACCTGTACTAGCCCCTTCGGGTCTAATTGTTTCTCCCCATCATTAGTACAACTGCATTCAGCTTAAGCACTGCTTTCATATGGTATATAATAAGTCTATAAACAGTTACTAAATAAGCCTGCAAGGGATCAGAAGCTGTGTATGCGGCTCAGCATAAGCCACAGCAAGTAACAAGATTATGTTAACAACAACAGCAAAAGCTCTACTTTCAGTTATAAGTATCTCTCCTCATATACTGCATTATTGCATTCAGCTTCATCACAGCTTTCTCATGGTATACATTTTGTGTATAAACACTCAGCATATGAGCAGTGGATTGAGCTCCAGCGTAGCTTTCTGACAGTGTATAACACGCTCATAAGCAACCAGAACTGCACTTACCAGGGGACAAAGGTGTGTGTGTGGCTATAGATCAGTGAGGAGTTGCAAATCTATTACTACCACCTTCAAGATGATGGTCTGTCACAATCAAACATGTAATTGTATCCATTGCATGTTAATGATATACAATAAATATATCTGTACACAAGTGTATACAGCTAGACAGAGACAATGACAAAGAACAGGAAAACCTTCACTAGCACCTTCAGGTGTGATGATTTCTCCTCATAAACTATGTAGCTGAATTCACCCTGACAGCAGCTCTCTAGTCATATATAAATGTCCAAAGACATTTACTAATGAAGTCTGCAATGGGTCAGAGGCTATGTGCATGCCTTGGCATAAGTAACCATGAAGAATAAGATAATCTGTTGTAGTTTCTGAATAAATATTGACTAGTGCCTTCAAGGGTGGTAGCCACCACTAAGAAACCCTATGGTTGCATTCAGTTTGAGAATAGCTTTTATAACAGTGAGGAGCAGTAAAACCTTCATTGGCACCTTCAGACCTGAGCATTTCTCTTGATGAACTGTTCAGCTGAATTAATCTTGAAGATAGCTTTTTAACAATATATAGTATGCTCATAGACACTTACTAAAGAAGCCTGCATAGAGAATACAATTACCTGGATTAGTACCTCTGAAAATCACTCTACAAGCTCAATTATCATGTAGTTGCATTAGCTTCGAAGACAGCATCCTAATGGTATATAATATGACCATAAGCTCCGAAGATTGCTCCTAACAACATGGTTCACCATGTACACCATGTAGTTGAAATCAGCTCAATTATAACTTTCAAGTGACTCATGATACACCTCTTAAGACTTTCTAGAGAGCCTGCAAGGAGTAAGTTACTGCATGTATGACTGAGCATAAAGAATATTAATGCCTGTAATGTAGTTGCATTCAGCTTGAAGACAGCTTTCTAATGGTATATAACTTAGCAATAAGCATCCAGGAGTGCAACTACCAGGGGCCAGAAGCTGTATATGCAGCTCAGTACAAGTAGGGATTAGCAAAACCTTTGCTAGCATCTCTAGCACTGAGTACCTGTTGCAATTAACCATGCAGTTGCATTCAGCATGAGGAGAGCTCTCTAATGATATGCAACATGTTTGTGATCATATAGTGAACAAGCCCAATAGGGGTCAGAACCTAATATTATATAGCAGGGAACACACAACAGTGAAGAACAGGTTGATTTGTAGAAGTACCTTTATAGCTGATTAGATGCCCAATAAACCAAGTAGTTGCATCACGCCTGAGAATACATTTCCAATGATGTATAATATGCCCATAGACTCCTTATGTCAAGGGTCAGAAGAAGGGTCAGAAGCTATGCTAGTGTCTAAAGACAAGCAAAGAACAGAAAAACCTGTATCAGCACCTTCAGATCTGATGATCTGTCAAAGTTAACCAATGGAGTTGTATTCAGCTCTAGAATAGCTCTCTAACGATATGCAATATGTGTATAGACACCTGGTAAACAAGCATACAAAGGGACAAAGAACAAACAAACTGTCACTGGAGTCTTCAAATGTGATTATTTCTATTAATAAATGATGCAGCTGCATTCAGCTTGAGGATAGCTTTCTAATGATATATGATATGCCCATAATAACAGTATATTATACAGCCATAAGCACCCAGGAATGCACTTACCAGAGGTCAGAAGCTGTGTATGTGGCTTAGAACTAGTGAAGACAGCAAAGCCTGTAGTAGCCCCTCTAGCACTGATTATTTGTTGCAATCAACAATGCACTTGCATTCAGCTTGAAAGCAGCTTTCTAGAGATATGCAATTTGTCTATGATCATATAGTAAATTAGCCTACAAGGGGCAAGAACCTGTGTATGTATAGCTGAGCACACATTAATGAACAGGTGGATTTGTAGTAGCACCTTCAATACCTGATTAGACACTCTCATAAACCATGCAGTTGCATTGAGCTTGAGAATAGCTTCCTAATGATATATAATACACCCATAGGCTGTTAGGACTTGTTCTACTAAGGGGCAGAAGCTATGCTACTATGCTAGTGTCTAGGGACAAGCAAAGAACAGAAGAACCTGTACCTGCACCTTCAGATCCATGATCTGTGATAATGAACCATGCAGTTGTATTCAGCTTAAGAATAGCTTCCAAATGATATGCAACATGTCTATAAACACCTGATCAACAAGTCTACAAAGGGGCAAACAACAAGAAAACCAATACTAGCACCTTCAGATCTACTTATATCTCTTCATAAACCATGCAGTTGTATTGAGCTTGAGAATAGCTTTCTAATGATATATAATATGCCTATAAACACTCAGTAAACAAGCCTGAAAGGGCAGTGTGTGGCTGTTTGTAGTTGGGGACAAACAAGGGTAAAGAACGCGTCGCGTCGCGTCAATGAAGTAAGCGCCCGTACAAACACGACCAAATCTTGTGGCACGATCCCAGAAACCTGGGATCGTGCCAGAAGATTTGGTCGTGTTTGGTCGGGCGTCTATTGGCCGGGCCGGCTGTGGGCACGGGTTGGGCGCCTATTTGGGTGCAGCAGGGAGAGGGCTCTGCCCCCGGGCCATTACTACACGATATAGGGTGTATTATATATCGTTAGAAAGCTCTTTTCAAGCGGGATCTAATGGTACTAATAGCGTGTCTATATGATAAGAACTGCATCTATAAATGGCGATTTACTCATTCTTATGGGTCCATTCTGTGGTAAGTTGGCTCTTTCCACAACTTCTGTATAACAAAACATGACATATCATATACCATTTTGAAGCTGCTTTCAAGCTGATTCTAATGGTACTAATAGTGGGGTAATTTGATAAGAACTGCCTTCATAATTTGCGATTTACTCACTCTTATAGGTTAACACATTGGTAAGTTGGCTCTTTCCACACTTTGTGCATAACAAAACATGACATATCATATATCATTTCAAAGCTACTTCTAAGCTGAATCTAATGGTATCAGTAGCATGCTTATAGAATAGGAACTGCCTAAATAATCTACCTTTTCCTTCTGGCATAGTGCCACAGTACCTGCTGGACTCAGAACCTGTGATTCATTAGAGTTGAGACACTATTATGGTGCTCTTCCTTGCTATTATATGATCTTTATGGCATATATGGCTCACATCTAGTCTTCACAAGACTGCTTTAGCAGCACACTATCATCAGAACTGTGCATGTTTGTTGCCTCACAGTGAACTTGTGTTCAGATTTGTTTCATCTGCCTTTTGGGTCTAATTGTACTTGTATAATCACTGTATTTCTGTCCTAAGCTTCCTATATCTCCTAGTCAAGGTATATGCTTACTGTTGACACACTACGCTAACACTCAGATGTGGTATGTATGCCGCATTGCACACCCAGAGTGCGAGCTGCAGAGCTAGGGTTACATAGGCGCCCAAGCGATGTGTTACAAAAAGTGTTGAAGTGAGTAAGCGCTGTGAGCTAGGCGGTCTACAATCCTAACCCTAAAATTTCTAATGAAAACAACCCCTAACCCGAGTGTTTGTAGTGTTTGTGGCAGTGCAAAATGCTTACTTTTGCATTTCGGAGTTCCAATTTTTACGTTCCCACGGGGTCTTGTAGAATTAGCCGAGGCGCGGAAGCTCGCTGCATAATAAACGATTTCTTCGTTCCTCATCAATCGTAACCATAATGTAGCAGAACACGAGTCAGCACGGCAGTCACTCGACATACCTCTTGTGAAATGCCTGCCTCCGTAATCAAATAGGGATCTTTCATGGGCATGCTATAGTAAATCTGGTCGCACCATTCCCTCGCTCAGCAAGCACAAGCACTGCACACCTGGGAATGATTAGAGTCAAGCATGTCCCGCCTGAATCCAACCCGCAAATCCTGTATACACACTAGAAACCTCCACCGTTGACTGTACTGCGTGTACATGTTGGGCGTGTCAAACTGCCGTTTGTTCTCGACACAGGTTCTCAGATCGACTGCATACGCAAGGACGTGTTTGATAGGATTGGGGGAACCCTCCATGATTGCAACCCGTTTCTCCAGATACTTAATGTGGCTGGAGACCCTGCTATCTGTAAAGGAGTCTGGAGGACCCGCATTAGCTTTGGGGGCATCCGAACAATCACCGACCTATTTGTTATGGAGAACCTCACTGCACCTGGAGTACTCGGACAGCCCTGGCAGCAGACCAATCAGATCTGGATGAAGCACTGGACAAAGATGCCCGCATGTACTGGCAGCTGCTACTTAAATATGCGGCAGACTTCTACCTAGAGCGGTCAGCGTCTCAGCCACGGGTACTCAGTATAGATGTTCATCAGTCTGACCGCTTCAATCTGAGCGACTCCTGGAAACTCAACATATCGGAAGAAGAGGACTTGTTCCTACTCAGAAATGTCTCAGTAAAGGTTGGGGACCAGACACGGTACGGGCATGCAGCTCTGCACCTGTGCTACTTCCCACCAGCGGCTGAGAAGACCAGACAGAGTGAGGCAGGGCAGTCATCATCCCCGAGCCGCAAGCGACGCAGACCCACATATCAGGAGTTCATGGAGTCACTCGAAGAGATGGCCATGCTCGAGACCGAGCGGCCAAATCCAGTCCCATTCTGACAAGAGGTCCCGTGGTGAACACCCGATTCATTTGCGCAGTCATGGACTCCTGGGGACTTTGCGAGTAGCAGTGCAGTCAGCTCTGTGAGCATGGAGGACAGCTCGATGAGCGAGAATGATAGTGACAGTGATGGTCTTGACCTTCCCCTCAACGTGTACGACGGACGGAGATCAGTCACACCGCGCTCTCCCTCTATTCCTGATGGTCACGCGCTGTACACCCCGAGTTATCACGGCAGCTTCTCAGAGACTCAGCACACCTTCTAAGTGGTGTCGATCATTGTGTCGCAAATTAATGGAGTACTACATTACATGGGGCACAGTCATAATAGGTCGTAACGTCTAGCATACGCATCGCGGCACCCCGAACCGCCCCGAGGCACCGCACACGCATGGCCAAGGAGCCGGCCCTCGAGCCTAATACCTGGTGAAACAGTCAGCAATATCGCAAAGCATAGAAAAGGGGGACACGCACCATGATGAGGAAGAGTGGGGGTTGCATAGCACAAAAGCGGGAAAGCGTGAATGGACACGTGTGACCGACCTGCAAAGAAACTCCCCCGATGGGATGCGAGCCTGTCTGCTACGTGGGCGAAGAGGACTGAGAACAAAGATTAGTACCGACAGGCGAAACAGGAGGATACCCGACGCACAAACAGTAAAACGATAAATACACCGCCCCGCACGAACAAACTCAACGAGCCAGCCCCTGGTGGCATGGCTATCTGTATCTGAGGGTAGTGAGCTGGAGATGAACAAGGGAGAGATGCAACATACCAGCCTGTGCGAGCGACCAGCATCAGCGCCCCAGGACAAGGCTAAGGGCAAGGATGGCCTGGGCAGCGAGAAGGGCCCCGAGAAGGAGAAGAGGGGCAGGGAACGGGGAAGCCTGCCTGCACGGGCTTTATGTTCCCTTGGGCGTCAATCAGACAGCCAGGCATCACGGAACACACTAAAGCGAGCAGCATGAGGTACGGGCAATCCCACGAGTAGGATGCCAATCACGACACGGACCCACGCACCCGATCCAGTTTGAATATGGTCAACCAATCAGAAGATTCTAATATGATGCCAGGACCATGCAGCAGTGGAGTGATCAAACCAGAGACGTAATGGATGCCCAACGATGTCTGCCATGTCATGGTCACAGGGCCAGCGTACTGGAGAATCGGGATGGGATTGACGAAAATGGTAGTGATGCACACCAGGGCGATAGATGGTCCAGGCCATCTCCATTGGCATGACGACAAGAATGGCCAGACCAGAATCTAGATCCAGAATGATTGACTTGCAAGAAGATCGGCGATCATGCACTTAAAGTCTAAACGGCTATCAGTTATCTCACATGCTTGGCATCGAACCCCCTGGCCCAGGAAGTACCGCACAGCCCTCAGAGGCTGATTCGTGCGAGTTCTATTTATAAACTGTGGGGCGGGCAGAGAAAATCAGTAACAGCGCCACGGCAACCAGGGTTGACCCTGGCGACAAATATTTATTCAGCATCATGAGACACCTGGCTGCACATATATGTAGCAGGGATCTTGGGACAGTATGCCCTCAGACCACATCTATGGAGGCCTGCACACAATACCCATTCACCAGCTGCAACCCCACAAAGCGAAAGCTAGCACAGCATGCAATGGAGTTGGTCGCCATGGAATCAACGAATACGAAGTGTATACGGGCCCAGCGGCACAGATGGGAATTTCTGAGCCGTTGTGGATGTATCAGGAAGCAGCAGGGGCAGCGTACACCATACCAGCAAGAGCTTCAGGACTTTCCTATCTGCAAGAAGCGCAAGCACAATACATTCTCCATGGACCAAGCATTGGAACTCAAGCAACCACTCAGGGTGGAGTAGCCAGTCTACCATTTTGCATACCCAGGAGTCAAGAAGCCTAGAAGAGTATTTGGATATATCCACACAAACTCCGGAATTTTGTCAGCAGCCCTACCCCAATTTTCTGGAATATTCTGGAATGTCCATGAACTGTCTGGAGCAACCAAGGAACCCTTGATGTAATATGAAGACCTGGTGACCAAGGGAGAAGAGCTACAGAACAGTGTATGACTCATAGGGTACTGAAAACCCGGGGCATGAGTAAGCAAGAGTACCCCAAGAGCGACGGAAAAGCGGTAGAAAGGCGCCCAAATATTGCCCATAGGGTGTCTGCATCATATCAGAAACGAGAGAGAATATTCAGAGACCCAGGGGAAAGGGAAATGGATGGAGAAGAAGCATATCGAGGAGGGGCAGGAGACTTCGGACAGAGGCACACAAGCCATCAAGGAAGCTGCACAGCCACCTGTCATACACAATTAGACACGCCCGATCACCGGTAATCATGCAGTACCCCAGAGATCGAGATCTGATTGGAAAATCCTGGCCTATCTGCACACAAGCTACTGAGCTCGCAACTCGCTCACGGAAAAGTACTCCGCATGCTCAGCATTCAGCAGCAAGGAATGAGGGCCCAGGAACATATATAAGGAGGACCGGAGTACAGCAAATGGCAGAACAGAGCAATCAGCCAGCCAATCTCGACACATCAACTCTCTATGCCGGTCTTCAGCCGCCCATCGACTCTGCGCCCTTCCGAAACCCTTCAGCTCTCCGACAATGCTTGTGCTATTGCTGATTACCACTGCTTTATTGCTCATCGCCACGAGCTTCCATCTGTGGAGCCGATCAAGCTCGATACCCCCTTCCCTGCCTTCGATATCGGAGAAATTCCCGCACCGTGGTCAGGCACCATGCAGGTGCTCGTCATCCCGGACATCAGCCTACGTTTCGGAGACCGTGTCATCGAGGGCGACGGAGTTCTATATGTCGTCCCACAGCGTCCCCGCTCATCAAGACAGCAAAGGAGGTACAAAGCGCAATCCTAGTGGAGGGTCAACTCACAGAAGAGCTATATTGCTGTACTGCACGCAGGACACTGGTGAGTGAAGCATACCGTGTGAACTTGAGTATTTGGAGGAGCTGACTGGGTGCAGGCTGTGCCGCGTGCTCAATGACTGGGCTTTGTTTTGGCCAAATCGAGGTGAGCACAGTTCATTCCGGTCACAGCACCTCTGCTGACCCGATGTACTACCCGAAGGACATCACGCATCTAGTACGCGGGTCGTGGGAAGCTATGCTATCAAACCTCTCTGTGTACCCCGTGTCAATCAATTTTTGCACCACCATGTCCTTCACGCCTGCTTCTGTTCAAGTCTTCAGACTCCCTGAGATGCTCCGTATGATTGGGCGGTTTCGCTGCCCTGACTGGTGGTACTACAACCGTGGTGAGATCCTACAGATTGGGGATCTTGCTGAGGTCCTCGCATTGCGCACTGTCTCCAAGTCCTTCCTGGAGCACTTTATCCCTCCCTTCCCTCGCACGGCAATATCCATCTCCAGCGTGGAGCAGCTCATTCGACTCTTCCGTGATGTGATCACCTACGAGAAGCATTGGTGCCGATGCTCCCTCAGCGGTGGACAAAACAAACTTCTCCACATCAACTTCCTGAATGCTTATCTCCTCGAAGGGGAAGTCGAATACAAGATCCAAAACAACCTTTCTCTCTGGGAGCTTGCGGTGGAGGCGACTTCTTACATGACCAATTGGACAGAGTTGAACGTCATCGTCAATGACGAGGCTTTTGCCTCCGTCGTTGCCCGTTTCGCTCACTGGTGGCCTGTTGGTCGATGTCCCATCAAGACCCTCCATTTGAAGGACACTTGCTCCTACGGCGCTGGTACACAGGTATGCGCTACCTTGTCTTTGACATGTCAATACGTAGACTCACCGTATGTAGGGTGTCGCGCACCTTACGGGCTCATCTCCCTGGTTCAATCATTTCTGGTTCAGGTACACTCTAGAACCATACCACAATCTTCAAACCCTCCTTGTCGATACTCCTGCCTTCCCTTACCCTATCCCTCACGACATCGATCTGGAGGCCTTTGAGAATGCCGTGGAACTAGCCGCCTTTCTTTTCACTTATATATTCTCTCCGCACGAGGCAGAGGCGTACGCGTGGGCCATCGGAGTCCTCCCTAACCTGCGCCGCTATTACCTCCAGTACCCCCACTGGGATGCCCTTCCTCTCTCCTGGGAAGATCCTGCCGGTGGTGTGGGCCGCGGGCGTACTTTCTACGTCTTCCGTGCACCAGATGGACATCTGACCACGGGACAAAACGTGCTCGACCACTACGACGGCCAAGTCCACAATCTCGAACCCTTCTCCCTCCATGTCGGGCCTTACCAGCCAGATCCAAGCTGGGCAGATAGCCAACCTTCGTATGAGGCCCCTGTCTGTATCTATGCACAATCTAGGACTTCCTAAACAGGTGAGTACGCTATGTATTATACTGTAGGCCGTACACCATCTCACACTGAATAGCGCTTACTGTCAACGGTACCTGCAATGCTGTGTCCCTCCTTTGTTTGTTGCCCTGTGTTTGTGTACGAGTGTATCACATGACCTGTTTGTACGAACATGTTCAACAAAACATAGACGCCGATGTCGCAACTCACCCTATAAGAATGATTCATGCTCTTCTTCTCCTGCTGCTTTGGAGCAGTACTTGGAAAACTCCCCACCACCGCTCACCCTACTGTGGTACTCAGTCTTTGCTACCTCAAGCACGCCATCCTTCGTGTTCCACAGTGAATCAGAACCTGTGCTATGTCACAGCCATCCCTATGAGTGTCGTACCTGCAGTGGTTGGTGTTTGCAATGGAGAGGCGATGCCATTGACAGGTGCGCTGATCACTCAACTCACAATGTACTATAAACTCATGGTCTGCAGTACGCCAATGACCTCCGCGTCGAGACCGTTTGTCGTGGGGCAAACAATCCTTTGGGGACTTTGCACAAATGGTTCGCAACACCACCATTCAAACAAGGGTTGCATCGCTGCGTAGCAGCAAGGTTTTGGGGAACACCTTCATGACAAGTTCTCCACAGTTGTATGTATCTTCCCCTGTTCACCGCATGCGATGGTCCGGCACGCGATGGCCCACGATGTATAGAGCTTCTGATCGTCAATGCTATTGTCGTGGTCCGTCCGTGTGCTGCTATTGTCCACACTGGAACATACACATCAGTGTTGCTGAGAGGTATCTAATGCGCCTGTTGCACTCCAACATTTATTGGTCTCAGACACATGCACTCATCGTAGAAGCAAAGTATCTCATCTTACGGTCTATGTTGTTGCGGCACGACTACTACGCACTACGCTTACGACGGCACGTTACCCTCTACAACAGCATGCAACATACACAGAGCTCAGATATGCATCACTGCTCTCAAAGAGCATGTATACCGAGAAACAAAGCACCACTGAAAGGCGGTGCAGTGCACATTTGGTCATCAGAAGAGTTGCTCTGCCATGCAGATGTTGTATCTGGCTCGCCTTTACAGTATGGCCGTTATCAATTTGTGTCTTATGTCCCTAGCACTGCGTCATCTGTGCAAAAGCAGGATGTTTTAGTGGTGTCAATGCCGTTGAGACACCTCTGCAGTAAACTATCCAAGCAAGCGTTGCTGCGTGTCGCTACCATGCATAACTTTGGGGGAGTGGGCCATTACTGGCATATACAATTGATGAGGTATGAGATGTGCATTGACTGTTGATTGATGATACTTGTTACTGGAGTCTACTCATTATATATGTTTCCTGATTTCTTACAGCATCTGGAACACAGTCAAAAATGGCTGGTTCTTAGTGATTAAGTGGTCTATGAAGATGCTTTGTGGTGCTCTGTTTTGATAACTCAAACTCATGCTCATAGAAATCTCCATAATCCTATCTGTTCTCAGTCTTACAGCACTTGTGATTCCATCAGATCAAACAGATCACTGAGCTTTTATATTGTAAGTCTAGTGATTGAGGCCAAGCGTGCAGTTTGCAGCTGTCATTGTAATAAATTAGTGTCTAGGGCTCTTTACTGACAGTTAGTGCTCCAAGGGCTGTAATTATTGATTTATAGTTGTATGCTTACTTTAGCTCTCTTGTTCATTCTAATACCCCCTGTGGGAAGAGCTATACGGTTGTTCCATTGATATATTTTTGCCTCCTGATTTGCGCAATCTTGGATTTGAATAGAATATATGATACTGAGAGGTCAAGGCAGTTGAGGACAAGGGATAATGACCCCTTACTAGCACCGTGAACACTGGTCACCTCCCTTGAGGAACCATGTGGACACATTCAGCTTGAATATTGCTTGCTGATGGTATATGCTTCAGCATAAGCTATAGTAAAGACTAGACCTTGAATATGGTCACACTCTAGTTGAACAGAGCTTTCTGATAGTATATTACATGCCTATTAACACACAGAAATGCACCTGCAAGGTATATGTGTGCATAAGGTGAATAACAGTCATGAGGATGAGCACCTTCAAATAAGTCCATTTCTCCTGATAGACTGTGTAATTTTGAGACTTGGGGGGAGTGGGCCATTTCTGGCATGCACGATTGATGAGGTATGATGTTTCAACTAGACTCTACTTATTATATGTGTTTCATCATTTTTACAACTTCTGGAAATACACGTCTAATGTAAGAGCTCGACTGTAAACAAGTATCACAGTGAAAAATAACTAGTAGTCAGCAATAAAGTAATCTATGAAACTCTTATGTGCTCTAGTTACGATTGATGAGGAACGAAGAAATCGTTTATTATGCAGCGAGCTTCCGCACCTCGGCTAATTCTACAAGACCCCGTGGGAACGTAAAAATTGGAACTCCGAAATGCGAAAGTAAGCATTCTGCACTGCCACAAACACTACAAACACTGGGGTTAGGGGCTATTTTCATTAGAAATCTTAGGGTTAGGATTGTAGACCGCCTAGCTCACAGCGCTTACTCACTTCAACACTTTTTGTAACGCATCACTTGGGCGCCTATGTAACCCTAACTCTGTAGCTCGCACTCTGGGTGTGCAATACAGCACGCATTCCATCTCTGAGTGTTAGCGTAGTGTGTCAGCAGTAAGCATATACCTTGACTAGCAGATATAGGGAGCTTAGGAGAGGAATACAGTAATGATACAAGTGCAATTGGACCCAAAAAGCAGAAGAGCATGAGCTCACTGTGAGGCAACGAACAAGCACAGTACTTATGATAGTGTACTGCCAAGGCAACCCTGTGAAGACTAGATGTGAGCCATATATGCCATAAAGATCATGGAATAGCAAGGAAGAGCACCATAATAGTGTCTCAACTCTAATGAATCACAGGTTCTGAGTCCAGCAGGTACTGTGGCACTATGCCAGAAGGAAAAGGTAGATTATTTAGGCAGTTCCTATTCTATAAGCATGCTACTGATACCATTAGATTCAGCTTAGAAGTAGCTTTGAAATGATATATGATATGTCATGTTTTGTTATGCACAAAGTGTGGAAAGAGCCAACTTACCAATGTGTTAACCTATAAGAGTGAGTAAATCGCAAATTATGAAGGCAGTTCTTATCAAATTACCCCACTATTAGTACCATTAGAATCAGCTTGAAAGCAGCTTCAAAATGGTATATGATATGTCATGTTTTGTTATACAGAAGTTGTGGAAAGAGCCAACTTACCACAGAATGGACCCATAAGAATGAGTAAATCGCCATTTATAGATGCAGTTCTTATCATATAGACACGCTATTAGTACCATTAGATCCCGCTTGAAAAGAGCTTTCTAACGATATATAATACACCCTATATCGTGTAGTAATGGCCCGGGGGCAGAGCCCTCTCCCTGCTGCACCCAAATAGGCGCCCAACCCGTGCCCACAGCCGGCCCGGCCAATAGACGCCCGACCAAACACGACCAAATCTTCTGGCACGATCCCAGGTTTCTGGGATCGTGCCACAAGATTTGGTCGTGTTTGTATGGGCGCTTACTTAATTGACGCGACGCGACGCGTTCTTTACCTTTGTTTATCCCCAAGCACAAACAGCCACACACAGCTCCTGGCCCCTTGTAGGCTTGTTTACTAAGTGTTTATAGGCATATTATATATCATTAGAAAGCTATTCTCGAGCCCAATACAGCTGCATGGTTTATGAAGAGATATAATCACATCTTAAGGCTCTAGTGAAGGTTTTCTTGTTCTTTACCCCTTTGTAGACCTGTTTATCAGGTGTCTTTAGACATGTTGCATATCATTAGGAAGCTATTCTCAGGCTGAATACAACTGCCTGGTTTATGATCACTGATCATTAAATATGAAGGTGCTGGTACAGGTTCTTCTGTTCTTTGTTTGTCCCTAGACAGTAACATAGTAGCATAGCTTCTGGCCCTTAGTAGAACAAGTCCTACCAGCTTATGGGTGTATGATATATCATTAGGAATCTATTCTCAAGCTCAATGCAACTGCATGGTTTATGAGAGTGTGTAATCAGGTATGAAGGTGCTACTACAAACTCACCTGTTCTTTATTATTTTGTGTGCCCAGCTGTACATACTCAGGGTGTGGCCCCTTGTAGGCTTATTTACTTTATGATTATAAACAAATCGCATGTCTTTAGCAAGCAGCTTTCAAGCTAAATGTAAATGCATCATTAATTGTCAGAAATATTCAGTGCTGGAGGTGCTAGCACAGGTTTTTCTGTTCTTTACTTGTGCTGTGCCATATGCACAATCTGACCCC
The DNA here is from genome assembly GCA_022385765.1 of Trametes cingulata. Taxonomy (NCBI): domain Eukaryota; kingdom Fungi; phylum Basidiomycota; class Agaricomycetes; order Polyporales; family Polyporaceae; genus Trametes; species Trametes cingulata. Next base: position 21,320 of record MU278076.1, read on the forward strand.
TAGTAGATGCTTCTGAGTGCATGTAGCCATATTATATGCCAATATGAAGCTGTTTTCAAACTGAATCCAACTAAATACTTATTCAAGCTGTATAGCAGGCATATGAAGCAGAAATACTCATAAATGAAGGTGCTAGTAGAGGGTTTGTTGTTACTGTTTACTTGGGGGGAGTGGGCCATTTCTGGCATGTACGATTGATGAGGTATGATCTTTGTACTAGACTCTACTTATCATATGTGTTTTGTCATTTTTAC
>MU278077.1:0-15590 GCA_022385765.1 Trametes cingulata
CTCTTGCAAGAAAATGTGTATTTCCAGAAGTTGGTAAGAAATTAAGAAACATATATAATAAGTAAACTCTAGTAAGAACATCATACCTCATCAATTGTACATGCCAGTAATGGCCCACTCCCCCCAAGTCAGTAAATAAGGGTACAAACTATTCGTGAAGATGTCTGGTCACTGCTTGATCTTTGACCATGAATCGCTTTCCTGAGGAGATTCTTCATGAGGTTGGCAAACATGCCTGTAGCCCATGGCACAACCTGTCATGCTCCTTTTGCTCCACAGGGACCACCACAACAGAATCTGGATCTGTTCATAAATGGCAACTTGCTCTGCGGACTGTCAGTCGCTCGTTCTATTTTGGGCTTGTTCCTCGGCTTCTGAAGGTGCACCTTGGCATCCACTCCAGGGAACATTTACTCTCCCTTTTCCAAACCATCATCGACTTTGAACGTGACTTCTGCAAGTGCCACAGCAACACAGGCTCCTCAGACACCAGCCCTCATATCCCCTTTCTCAACATCCTTCGCATCGAGTTCATGGGCTTCATCGATGGCGACCCTGGTCCTCTCAACAACCTTGCATCTCAAGCCATCCCTCTCATGACTCAGCTGCAAGAGCTAGTTATACCAGTCACAGCTCTGTCAAAAGATCTCTCCCTATCTCGTATTGCAAGCTGGTGGCCGGAGAACTATAGTAACCCGCTTAGAGTGATTGATATTTATGGTGGAGTATTTGAGGTGAGTGAAACAGTCCTTCAGATATTCCCTGTCCTGATTTTACACCCAGTGGGATGGGGAGTACCCTGTACTGGAAGTGTGGGAGGATATAGCGACCTTGATTCGAGGGCTCAAAAACTTCCCAAACCTGTCCATCCTCACCATGTCGGATGTCGGTGTTCCCTTTCCCTTGCAATTCCAACCCATCCCTACCTGGAAGCACACCGTATCCCAAGAGCTGCTGGACTATCTACACACCCATACTGCTCAGCTGCAAACAGCAGAGGAGACTGCTCTTCACCAGTTCTACCAATCCCTACCCAGCCTCCAAGTGATCTGCTATCAGTACCTCCAGAGCCATCAACGTGCATACAGCAACCCCCCATACTCCTTCTTTTATTCAACCATCGCATACAGGAATGGAGATTTAGAGATCACCATACGCCGCAGCAAAGAAGCTATCACATATATTGAAGAACACCCAGAATTGAAGGAAGCCACCCCAATCAAGATGATAGCATTTACAAGATGTGTAGGCCCTGATAGATGGGCAATTGGTGTGTAACTTCTCATGGCTCATGCATATGTACCCACTGATGGATTATCTCTGCTAGGTGTGTGGTGAAATACTGCACTCGTGACTATATAAATGTGTGTACCTATCCGCACTCTATGTAGCTGCTAATGAGGACCTTGTCCACAGAGCAAGTAACTGCCGTACACAAGAACCGTGGGAAGGCATTGGTATCAAATGTAATTGTGTACCGGAATTGATCTCTATCCTCTTAATCATCATGTTCAACGTCCCCACCTCTGTACAAGTTTTTCGCCTGCCAGAGCTGGTCCACATTGTGAGCCAGTTCAGGTGTCCCGAATGGCATTACTACAACGACGGCGAAGTCTTGCATGCTGCCGATCTCCAGGAGGTCCTTGCCCTGCGAACCGTGTCAAGAGCATTCCTTCGACACTTTGTCCGTCCCTTTCCTCGCGCTGCTATTCTTTTGTCCACTGCAGAGCAGCTTGCTCAATTCTTCACGGCGGTCATTGACTACGAGGAAAAGTTCTGTCGATGCTCCCTGAGTGTCTCCTCCGCGACGCATCGCCACATCAACTTTCTCAACACGTACCTGCTGGAGGTCGAGGTTCACTGCGAGACCCACAACAATGTGAAGCTCAGCATGCTCGCTGCCCGTGCCAGCAAGTATATGACAAACTGGACAGAGCTGAATGTTATCGTCAATGACGATGCATTCTGCTCTGTTCTCTCGCGCATCACCCACTGGTGGCCAATAGGCAGCTGCCCAATCAAGACCCTTTGTCGGAAGGATACATGCGCGTACGGCGCAGGGGTGCAGGTTACAATTGATGAGGAACGAAGAAATCGTTTATTATGCAGCGAGTTTCCGCGCCTCGGCTAATTCTACAAGACCCCATGGGAACATAAAATTTGGAACTCCGAAATGCAAAAGTAAGCTTTTTGCACTGCCACAAACACTACAAACACTGGGGTTAGGGGTTGTTTTCATTAGAAATTTTAGGGTTAGGATTGTAGACCGCCTACCTCATGGCGCTTACTCACTTCAACACTTTTTGTAATGCATCTCTTGGGCGCCTATGTAACCCTAGCTCTGTAGCTCACACTTTGGGTGTACTATGCAGCATGCATTCCACATCTGAGTGTTAGCGTAGTGTGTCAACAATAAGCATATACCCTGACAAGCAGATATAGAAAGCTTAGGACAGGAATACAGTGATGATACAAGTGCAATTGGATCCAAAAAGCAAAAAAGCATGAGCTCACTGTGAGGCAATGAACAAGGACGATTCTTAGGATGGTGTGCTGCTAAGACAATCTCCTGAAGACTAGATGTTAACCATATATGCCATAATGATCCTATAATAGCAAGAAAGAGCGCCATAATAGTGTCTCAACTCTAGTGAATCACAGGTTCTGAGTCCAGCAGGTGCTGTTGCACTATGCCAGAAGGAAAAGACGAATAACTGGTGCGGTTCTTATCCTATAAGCACACTATTGATACCATTGGATTCCTCTTGAAAGCAGCTTCAAAATGGTATATAATATGTCCTGTTGTGTTATCCACAAAGTGTGGAAAGAGCCAACTTACCACTGTGTTAACCCAGAAGAGTGAGTAAATCGCATATTATGAATGCAGTTCTTATCTAATTACCACGCTATTAGTACCATTAGAATTGGCTTGAAAGCAGCTTTCTAACGGTATACAACATGACATGTTTTGTTATACAGAAGTTGTGGAAAGAGCCAACTTACCAGTGAATAGACCTATCAGAGTGAGTAAATCGCGAATTATGACTGCAGTTGTTATCGTATAAGCACGCTATTAGTACCATTAGATCCAGCTTGAAAATAGCTTTCTAACGATATATAATACACCCTATATCGTGTAGTAACAGCCCCGGCGCGGGGCCATCTCCCTGCTGCACCCAACAAGACGCCCAACCCGTGCCCAGAGCCGGCCCGGCCACTAAGCGCCCGACCAAACACGACCAAATCTTCTGGCACGATCCCAGAAACCTGGGATCGTGCCAGGAGATTTGGTCGTGTTTGGTCGGGCGCTTACTTAATTGACGCGACGCGACGCGTTCTTTACCCTTGTTTGTTCCCAACCACAAACAGCTACACACTGCCCTTTCAGGCTTGCTTACTAAGTGTTTATAGGCATATTATATATCATTAGAAAGCTATTCTCAAGCCCAATACAGCTGCATGGTTTATGAAGAGATATAAGTAGATCTGAAGGTGCTAATAATGGTTTTCTTGTTGTTTGCCCCTTTGTAGACTTGTTGATCAGGTGTTTATAGACATGTTGCATATCATCAGAAAGCTCCTTTTAAACTGAATACAACTGCATGGTTTATGATTACAGATAATCAGATATAGAGGTGCTGGTACAGGTTCTTCTGTTCTTTGCTTATCCCTAGACACTAGCATAGTAGCATACCTTCTGGCCCTTAGTAAAACAAGTCCTAACAGCTTATGGGTGCATTATATATCATTAATATCATTATAAATCTATTTATGAGAGTGTCTCACCAGGTATGAAGGTGGGACTATATATTCACCTGTTCTTTATTGTTTTGTGTGCTCAGCTGTACGTACTCAGGTTCTGGCCCCTTGTAGGCTTGTTTACTATGTCATCATAGACAAATTGCATATATTTAGAAAGCTGCTTTCAAGCTGAATGCAAGTGCATTGTTGATTGCAACAAAGAGTCAGTGCTAGAGGTGTTAGTACAGGTTTTGCTATCTTCACTAGTTCTAAGCCACATAGACAGATTATGACCCCTGGTAAGTGCATTCCTGGGTGCTTATGGCTGTATAATATACTGTTAGTATGGGCATATTATATATCATTAGAGAACTATTCTCAAGCTTAATGCAGGGGCATGATTTGCTATAATAATAGAAATAATCGCATCTGAAGACTCTAGTGAAAGTTTGTTTGTTCTTTGCCCCTTTGTATGCTTGTTTACCAGGTGCCTATAGACGTATTTCATATCCTTAGGAAGCCATTCTAGAGCTGAATATAACTGCATGGTTGACTTCAACAGATCATCAGATCTGAAGGTGCTGGTACAGGTTTTCCTGTTGTTTGCTTGTCTTTAGACATCAGCATTGCTTCTGACACGTGGTAGAAGAAGTCTATGGGCATATAATATATCATTAGAATATATTCTCAAGCTTGATGCAACTACTTGCTTTATTGGGCATCTAATCAGCTATGAAGGCACTTCTACAAATTCACCTGTTCTTCATTGTTGTGTGTTCCCTGCTACATTATATTAGGTTCTGGCCCCTATTAGGCTTGTTCACTATATGATTACAGACATGTTGCATATCGTTAGAAAGCTCTCCTCACACTGAATGCAACTGCATGGTTAATTGCAACAGGTACTCAGTGCTAGAGGTGCTAGCAAAGGTTTTACTAATCCCTACTTGTACTGAGCCGCATACACAGCTTCTGGCCCCTGGTAGTTGCACTCGTGGATGCTTATCGCTAGGTTATATGCCATTAGAAAGCTGTCTTTAAGCTGAATGTATACCTAGTTTAATAAGTGCTAGTACTGGTATGAGTATTCTTTGTGCTCAGTCATGCACACAGTTACTTACCCCTTGCAGTCAATCTAAAACATCTAAAGAGGTGTATCATAAGTCATTTGAAAGTTATAATTGAGCTCATTCCAACTATATGGTGTATGTGGTGGATCATTTTGTTAGGAGCAATCTAGTGAGTTGATGGCCACATTATATACCACTAGGATGCTGTCTTCATATTGAATGCAACTACATGATATTTCAGTTTGTATATTGATCCTCAGAAGTACTGACACAGGTAATTGTATAGTAAGTGCCTATGAGCATACTATATATTGTTAAAAAGCTATTTTCAAGATTAAATCAAGTAAACAGTTCACAGGGAGAAATGCTCAGGTCTGAAGGTGCCAATGATGGTTTTACTGCTCTTGACTGCTATATACCTGTAGTCACATATACATAGCTTCTGACTGCTTGTAAGTGTCTTTTTGAGTGTTTGTGGGCATATTATATACCGACAGAAAGCTGTTCTCAAGCTGAATGCAACCATGGGGTTTCTGAGTGGTGGCTATCAACCTTCAAGGCACTAGTCAATATTTATTCAGACACTATGACAAATCATCTTATTCTTCATGGTTGCTTATGCCAAGGCATGCACATAGCTTCTGACCCCTCAGACCCCTTTAGTAAATGTCTATAGGCATTTATACATGACTGGAAAGCTGTTCTTAAAGTGACTTCCACTACATACTTAATGGGGAGGAATCATCACATCTGAAGGTGTAGTAAAGGTTTTCTTTGTCATTGTCTCTGTCTAGCTATATACAATTATGTACAGATATATTGTATATCATAACATGCACTGGATACAACTACATGGTTGATTGTGACAGACCATCATCTTTGAAGGTGGTAGTAATAGATTTGCAACTCTTCACTGATCTATAGCCGCACACACACACCTTTGTCCCCTGGTTAGAGCACTTCTGGCTGCTTATGGGTGTGGTATATACTGTCAGGAAGCTATACTGGAGCTCAGTCCAGTGCTCATATGCTGAGTGTTTATAGACAAAATGTATACCATGAGAAAGCTGTGATGAAGCTCAATGCAGTAATGCAGTCTATAAGCAGAGATAATTATGGCTGAAAGTGCTAGTAGAGGTTTTCCTGTTCTTGTTTACACATAATCTTGTTCTTGCTCTGGCTGATGCTCAGCCACATACACAGCTTCTGATACCTTGCAGGCTTATTGTGTAAGTGTTTATAGACTTATTATATACCATATGAAAGCGGTGCTGAAGCTGAATGCAGTTGTACTAATGATGGGGAGAAAAAATTAGACCAGAGGGAGCTAGTACAGGTTCTACTGTTTTTAATTATCTCTAGACACATACAAGGCTTGTGACCACTGTAGGTGCAATAATTGCTGCTTATGGGCATGTTATATATCATTAAAATGCTGTTCTCAACCAGAATGCAAGTAGATGGTTTATAAGTGGATCTAATGAAGTGTGAACCTGCTACTGCAAAGTTGTTTGTCTTCTGTATGGGTGTGCCCAACCATACTGTATATGCTCAGCTTCTGGTCCCGTACAGCCTTGTTCACTAAATGGTCATAACCATATTGCATATTATTATACAAGTGGTTCATAAACTCAATGCAAGTACAAGGTTTGTTGCAACAGGGGATTAGTGCAAGAGGGGCTAATAATGCTTTTTGTTATTCTTTGCCTGTCCTGAGCAACATACACAGCTTCTGACCCCTTGTAAGGGCATTCTCGTCATATTATATATCGTCAGGAAGCTGCTTTCAAGCTGAATGCAACTAGACAACCGATGAGCTACTGTAGTCAGACTTAGATACATGCACTCTCTAACCCTAGCAAGCTTCTTTGTGAAGTGTCTATGGGCATATGTATATCATTAGAAAGCTGTTATTGAAGTCAATCCAGCTACATACATCCTGGGAAGATATAATTAGATCTGATGGTGCTAGTGAAGGTTTCTTATAAACTTGTCCCCTTAACATGTATAGACAAGTTATATATCAGTTAAGAGCTACTTCTAAGCTGAATGTAACAATATGGATGACTATCACAAACCATCAGATTTGCAGCTGGTAGTAATGTTTTTGCTGTTCTATACCTGTCTGCAGCTAAACATGCACAGCCTCTAACCTGTAGGTGCATTCTTGGCTGTTGATAGACATGTTATATACCATCAGAGAGCTATTTCTAAGCTGAGTGCAAGCACATAGTCTATGAGGAGACAGAACCTGGCCTAAAGGAGCCCATGTAAATCCATCCTGCTTTTGTCTATTATTTCTAAGGCCCCATACATACACATCTTATGAGCTCTTGCCAGCTTGTTCACTGACTTTTTATGGACACATTGCATATCAATAGGAAGCTACTTTTGTGTCAATGAGAACTCAGGTCCTCACCCCCTCTAGGCTTGTTGACTAAGTGTTTTGGTGCATATTATATATGGTTAAAAACTGACTACACCTGCATGGTTTCTGAGGAGAAATAATCAGATTTGAAGGTGCTAGCAATGGTTCTCTGGTTCTTTGCTATCGTGTGTCCAAGCAACATGTCTTCTGACCCTTTGCAGACTGGTTAACTAGGTTGCTATAGACATGTTATATATCAATGGAAAGCCATCTTAAAGCTGGATACAACTATATAGCTGAATTGACAGATCATCGCACATAAAGGTGCTAGTACCCTCTTGTTAGCTTATGAGCATGTTATATATTATTTATTTGAAGGCTGGCAAATGTTTGACTCCTTATCACTGTTATTCACCTCCATGCACACATATACCTTCTGACACCTTGCAGTGCGTTTCTCTGTGTTTATTAAGTAGATTGTTACCAAATAGTTTTTGACAAGTTTTCATGTTCTTTTTATTTTTGACTCCTTATCACTGTTATTAACCTTCATGATTACATATGTCTTTGAGTTATAATACTAGAGCATATAACAGTTTCATAGATCACTTTATTGCTAAGTATCAGTTATTTTTGACTGTTTAACTTGTTTACAGTATAGCTCTTACATGTAGATGTGTATTTCCAGAAGTTGTAAAAATGACAAAACTCATATAATAAGTAGAGTTTAGTGGAAACATCATACCTCATCAATCGTACATGCCAGGAATGGCCCACTCCCCCCAAGTATGTAATTGGAGCAGCTTGGTTCAGAGATTGTGATTCATGTTGGTACTTGGGGGGAGTGGGCCATTCCTGGCATGTACGATTGATGAGGTATGATGTTTCCACTAAACTCTACTTATTATATGAGTTTTGTCATTTTTACAACTTCTGGAAATACACATCTACATGTAAGAGCTATACTGTAAACAAGTAAAACAGTCAAAAATAACTGATACTTAGCAATAAAGTGATCTATGAAACTGTTATATGCTCTAGTATTATAACTCAAAGACATACTCATGAGAAATTGCTACAATTATATCTGTTCAAGAACAGAATTTGTGATTTCATCAGGTCAAACAAGTCCCTGTCATGAGGCGTGCATGGCAAAGGAACTGCTTATATAGATCCAGACAAATATGCTGATAGCCTCAGCATAATGGCCTTTTGGCCCAGTTGTTAGATTGTGTTATTGTCTGGGCACGGTCTTTCACAGTCCCTAAGATTGTATATTCTAAGTGTAGCCATTCCGGCTGAGCATAGAGTTTGCAGCTGTGCTTACTGTAGTGACTAGGGCTCTTTACTGAAAGTAAGCACTCAAATGCCTGTAGTTGCTTATGTTTGTAAGCTTACTTTCTTGTTTATTGTCATAATCGCTGTGAGCAGAGCTGTATTGATACACCAGGAATAATAATAATAATTATTATCATTATTATTTGCCTCCTGGTATGCTCAATCTTGATATAAGTAAGATGCATAAGACTAAGAGGTCAAGAGAGTTGAGGACAAAGGATAATAACCCCCTACTAGCACCTTGAATGCTGGCCACCTCCTTTCAAAAACCCGGTAGTTACATTCAGCTTGCAGATTGCTTGCTGATGGTATATAACATCATCATGAACACCCATAAACAAGACATCTCCAAGTTTGCAAAAGCTGCGTGTGTAACTGGAAAATAATACCAGAAAAGCACAAGTTGATCTGCAATAGCACCTTCATATCTGATTTTCTGCCCTATGAACAGTGTAATTGCAATCATCTTGAGTAGGGCTATCTAATGATACATAGGATGTGTGTGTAACTCACTAAAGAAGCCTCCAACAGGTCAAACACTGTGTATATCCCTCAGCATAAGCAACAGTAAAGAGCAGAACCTAAAAACTTGCCAACTTCTCTCAGAAACCATTAGGTCACAATCTATTTGATAAACATACAGAAATGCACTGCAAGGTGTCAGAAGGTATGTGGGGTGCATGAAGGTGAATAACAGTTATTAGGAGTAAAACTTTTGCCAGCACCTTCAAATAAATGATATATAACATGCTCATAAGCGAACAAGAGGGTATGAGCACCTTCATGTGTGATGATCTGTCAGTTCAGCCATGTAGTTGTATTTGGCTGTGTGATGGCTTTACATTGATATATAACATGTCTATAGCAACCTAGCTAACTTGGGGGCAGTGGGCCATTCCTGGCATGTACGATTGATGAGGTATGATGCTTTAACTAGACTCTACGTATGATATGTATCTCATTTTTACAACTTCTGGAAATACATGTCTACATGTAAAAGCTAGACTGTAAGCCAGTATCACAGTCAAAAATAACTAGTAGTTAGCAATAAAGTGATATAAAGGTGAATAATAGTGATATCAGGCAAAACATTTGCCAGCCATTAAATAAATAATATATAACATGCTCATAAGCAAACAAGAGGGTATTAGCGCCTTCATGTGTGATGATCGGTCAGTTCAGCCATGTAGTTGTATCCAGCTTTGTGATGGCTCTCCATTGATATATAACATGTCTATAGCAACCTAGTTAATCAGTCTAAAAAGGGTCAGAAGACATGTTGCTTCGACACACAATAGCGAAGAACCAGAGAACCATTGCTAGCACCTTCAAATCTGACTATTTCTCCTTAGAAACCATGTAGCTGTAGTCAGGGTATAACAATATATAATATGCCCAAAAACACTTAGCCAACATGCCTAAAATGGGTGAGGACCTGAGTACTCATTGACACAAAAGTAGCTTCCAATTGGTACATAATATGTCCATAAAAACTCAGTGAACAAGCAAGCAAGAGCTCATAAGATGTGTGTGTATGGTGCCTTAGAAACAATAGACAAAAGCAGGATGGATTTACATCAGCTCCTTTAGGCCAGGTTCTGTCTCCTCATAGACTATGTGCTTGCACTCAGCTTCAAAATAGCTCTCTGATGGTATATAACATGTCTATCAACAGCCAAGAATGCATCTACAGGTTAGAGGTGGTGTGTGTTTAGCTACAGACAGGTATAGAACAGCAACTGCAAATCTGATGGTTTGTGATAATCATCCATGTTGTTACATGCAGCTTAGAAGTAGCTTTTGACTGATATATAACTTGTCTACACATGTTAAGGGGACAAGTTTGTAAGGGCCAAAAGCTGAGTGTATATGGCAGGACACAAATAGTAGCAGCAATAATGAGAAATCTTCACTAGCACCATCAGATCTGATTAATTCTTCCCAGGATGTATGTAGCTGGATTGACTTCAAGAACTGCTTTCTGATGATATAATATATGCCCATAGACACTTCACAAAGAAGCCTGCAAGGGTTAGAAAGTGTATGTATTGCTGAGTAGAAAGGATACAAAAGCCTGTACAAGTACCTCTAAGACTGACTATGGTAGCGCATTGATTATCCAGTTGCATTCAGTTTGAAAGCAGCTTCCTGACGATATATAATATGACAGAGTGCCCTTACAAGGGGTCAGAAGCTGTGTAGGTTGCTATAGACAGGCAAAAATTACTAGCTCCTCTTGCACTAAATCCCTATTGCAACAAACCTTGTACTTGCATTGTAGGAATCACTTGTATCGTGATATGCAATATAATATAACCATTTTGTGAACAAGCCTGTATGGAACCAGAAACTGAGCATATACAGTATGGTCGGGCACACCCAAACAGAAGACAAACAAGTTTGCAGTAGCACATCCACACTTTATTACATCTACTTATGAACCATCCACTTGCATTCTGGTTGAGAACAGCATTTTGATGATATATAGCATGCCCATAAGCAGCAAGAATTGCATCTACAGTGGTCACAAGCCTTGTATGTGTCTAGGGATAATTAAAAACAGCAGAACCTGTACTAGCTCCCTCTGGTCTAATTGTTTCTCCCCATCATTAGTACAACTGCATTCAGCTTAAGCACCGCTTTCATATGGTATATAATAAGTCTATAAACACTTACTAAATAAGCCTGCAAGGGATCACAAGCTGTGTATGTGGCGGGGCATCAGCCACAGCAAGAACAAGATTATGTGTAAACAAGAACAGCAAAACCTCTACTAGCACTTTCAGTCATAAGTATCTCTCCTTATAGACTGCATTATTGCATTCAGCTTCATCACAGCTGTCTTATGGTATACATTTGTTGCATAAACACTCAGCATATGAGCACTGGATTGAGCCCCAGTGTAGCTTTCTGACAGTATATAACACGCCCATAAGCAGCCAGAAGTGCTCTAACCAGGGGGCAAAGGGGTGCGTGTGTGTGGCTATAGATCAGTGAGGAGTTGCAAATCTATTACTACCACCTTCAAGATGATGGTCTGTCACAATCAACCATGTACTGGTAGTCAGTGCATGTTAATGATATACAATATATCTGGATATAGCTAGACAGAGACAATGGCAAAGAACAGAAGAACCTCTACTACACCTTCAGATGTGATGATTCCCCATAAACTATGTTGAGGAAGTCACCTCAAGAACAGCTTTCTAGTCATGTATAAATGCCCATAGACATTTACTAAAGTCTTGGCTTAAGCAACCATGAAGAATAAGATATTCTGTTGTACTGTCTGAATAAATATAGACTAGTGCCTTGAAGGTTGGTAGCCACCACTCAGAAACCCCATGGTTGCATTCAGCTTGAGAATAGCTCTCTGATGGTATATAATATGTCTTCAAACACCTAAAAAGACACTTACAAGCAGTCAGAAGGTGTGTATGTGACTACAGGTATATAGCAGTCAAGAGCAGTAAAATCTTCATTGGCACCTTCAGACCTGAGCATTTCTCCCTGTCAACTGTTCAGTTGAATTGATCTTGAAAATAGCTTTTTAACAATATACAGTATGCTCATAGGCACTTACTATACAATTACCTGTACCAGTACCTCAGAGGATCACTATACAAGCTCAATTATCATGTAGTTGCATTGAACTTGAAGACAGCATCCTAATGGTATATATTATGGCCATAAGCTCCCAAGATTGCTCCTAACAAAATGATCCACTACATACACCATGTAGTTGGCATCAGCTCAATTATAACTTTCAAGTGACCTATACACCTCTTAGGACTTTTTAGAGAGCCTGCAAGGGGTAAGCGACTGCATGTATGACTGAGCACGAAGAACACTAATACCTGTACCATCACTTATTATACTGACTATACAACCTTATTGATCATGTAGTTGCATTCAGCTTGAAGACAGCTTTCTAATGGTATATAATCTAGCAATAAGCATCCAGGAGTGCGACTACCAGGGGCCAGAAGCTGTGTATGCAGCTCAGTACAAGTAGGGATTAGCAAAACCTTTGCTAGCACCTCTAGCGCAATTAACCATGCAGTTGCATTCAGCATGAGAAGAGCCTTCTAATGATATGCAACATGTTTGTGATCATATAGTGAACAAGCCTAATAGGGGTCAGAACCTAATATAATGTAGCAGGGAACACACAACAATGAAGAACAGGTGAATTTGTAGAATCCCTTCATAGCTGATTAGATGCCCAATAAAGCAAGTAGTTGCATCAAGCTTGAGAATATATTCTAATGATATATTATATGCCCATAGACTTCTTCTACCACGTGTCAGAAGCAATGCTGATGTCTAGAGGCAAGCAAAGAACAGAAAAACCTGTACCAGCACCTTCAGATCTGATGATCTGTCAAAGTTAACCCTGGAGTTGTATTCAGCTCTAGAATAGCTCCCTAATCACATGCAATATGTCTATAGACACCTAGTAAACAAGCCTACAAAGGGACAAAGAACAAACTGTCACTAGAGTCTTGAGATGTTATTATTTCCATTGATAAACCATGCAGCTGCATTCATCTTGAGAATAGTTTCCTGATGATATATAATATGTCCATAATAACAGTAGATTATACAGCCATAAGCACCCAGGAATGCACCTACCAGGGGTCAGAAGCTGTGCATGTGGCTTAGAACTATAAGATAGCAAAACCTGTCCCTAGCACCACTAGCACTGATTATTTGTTGCAGTCAACAATGCACTTGCATTCAGCTTGGAAGCACCTTTCTAGAGATATGCAATCTGTCTATGATCATATAGTAAACAAGCCTACAAGGGGCAAGAACCTGAGTATGTATAGCTGAGCACACAAAACAATAAAGAACAGGTGAATTTATAGTAGCACCTTCATACCTGGTGAGACACTCTCATAAACCATGCATTTGCATTGGGCTTGAGAATAGATTTATAATGATATATGATACACCCATAAGCTGCTAGGACTTTTTCTACTAAGGGCCAGAAGCTATGCTACTATGCTAGTGTCTAGGGACAAGCAAGGAACAGGAGAACCTGTACCAGCACCCTCAAATCTGATGATCTGTAATAATAAACATGCAGTTGTATTCAGCTTAAGAAGAGCTTCCTAATGATATGCAACATGTCTATTGTCAGAAAAAGTTATTTTGAATCTGGAGGGCGCTACCCTCCTGATAACCTCGGACCGCCCTCGGCCAACCTCCGGCTCGCTTAACGGTGTGGCGAGGCTATGCGGAGGTGTGCGGAGGGTAAGCAGAGGGCTTCCCGAGGGCGGCCATCCCGAAGAAATATCCCACATCCGGAGGGCTAATCAGCCTCGGGGCCTCCTAGCGCCTCCGGAGGCCTGGCGATGCGCGTGAGAAAAGTCCGACAATAAACACCTCATCAACAAGTCTACAAAGGGGCAAAGAACAAGAAAAACCATTATTAGCACCTTCAGATCCACTTATAACTCTTCATAAACCATGCAGCTGTATTGGGCTTGAGAATAGCTTTCTAATGATATATTATATGCCTATGAACACTTAGTAAACAAGCCTAAAAGGGGCCAGGAGCTGTGTGTGGCTGTTTGTGGTTGGGGACAAACAAAGGTAAAGAACGCGTCGCGTCGCGTCAATTATATAAGCGCCCAGCCAAACACGACCAAATCTTGTGGCACGATCCCAGGTTTCTGGGATCGTGCCAGAAGATTTGGTCGTGTTTGGTCGGGCGCCTATTGGCCGGGCCGGCTCTGGGCATGGGTTGGGCGCCAATTTGGGTGCAGCAGGGACAGGGCTCCGCGCCGGGGCCGTTACTACACAATATAGAACGTATTATATACCGTTAGAAAGCTCTGTTCAAGCTGATTCTAATGGTACTAATAGCGTGCTTATGCGATAACAACTGCGTTAATAATTCGCGATTTACTCACTCTCATAGGCTTATCCAGTGGTAAGTTGGCTCTTTCCACAACTTCTGCATAACAAAACATGACATGTCATATACCATTTTGAAGCTGCTTTCAAGCTCAATCTAATGGTATTAAAAGCGCGCTTATAGGATAAGAACTCCCTTAATAATCTGCCTTTTCCTTCTGGCATAGTACAACAACAACTGCTGGACTCAGAACTTGTGATTCACTAGAGTTAAGACACTATTATGGTGCTCTTCCTTGCTACTATATGATCTTTATGGCATATATGGCTCACTTCTAGGCCTCAACAGGTTGCCTTGGCAGCACACTATCATGACAATGTGCTTGTTGGTTGCCTCACACTGAGCTCGTGTTCAGATTCGCTCCATCAGCCTTTTGGGTCCAATTGCACTTGTATTACCACTGTATTCCTGTCCTAAGCTCCCTATATCTGCTAGTCAAGGTATATGCTTACTGCTGACACACTACGCTAACACTCAGAGATGGAATGGGTGCTGTATTGCACACCCAGAGTGCGAGCTGCAGAGCTAGGGTTACATAGGCGCCCAAGCGATGCATTACAAAAAGTGTTGAAGTGAGTAAGCGCTGTGAGCTAGGCGGTCTACAATCCTAACCCTAAAATTTCTAATGGAAACAACCCCTAACCCCAGTGTTTGTAGTGTTTGTGGCAGTGCAAAATGCTTACTTTTGCATTTCGGAGTTCCAATTTTTACGTTCCCACGGGGTCTTGTAGAATTAGCCGAGGCGCGGAAGCTCGCTGCATAATAAACGATTTCTTCGTTCCTCATCAATCGTAACCAGTCCGCAAAGGGTCAGAAGACATGTGGCTTGAACACACAATAGCAAAGAACCAGAAAACCATTTCTAGCACCTTCAAATCTGATCATTTCCCCTCGGAAACCATGTAGCTGTAGTCAGCGTATAACAATACATACTATACCCAAAAACACTGAGCTAACATACCTAGAAGGGGCGAGGACCTGACTTCTCATTGACATATAAGTAGCTTCCTATTGGCACATAATATGTCCATAAGGACTTAGTGAACAAGCTCGCAAGAGCTCATAAGATGTGTGTGTATGGTGCCTTAGAAACAATAGACAAAAGCAGGATGGATTTACATCAGCTCCTTTAGGCCAGGTTCTGTCT